>CAKNYM010047784.1:51390-155944 GCA_932195095.1 Andricus curvator
TCCGATCTCAAAAATATTACAAGAATAAAATGCTGGTATTTGAATGATAATTGACAGGAAAAATAAAAAATTGTTGAAGGAAAAATCAGAGAAAATCCTATATCCAATTATTTTTGGAATCTATAAATTACGTACAGTAAGGGCGGGAGGAGGCGAAATATTTTGTTACGGTTCGTTACAGGGAGAGGGAGGGTCTTCGAGAGGGCTTATAATCCGTTACGTATCTTAAGTACGGCCCCTAAAAAGGTACATTTTCAACAAAAAGTAGAATACAGTTAAAATTCTAGTTGAAAAAATTGATTTGCAATATCTGCATACGAATTTTCAAGAAAATACTTCAGTTTTCAGCCAGAGATAAATTTTCTACTAAAATGATGAAACTTCAACAGAAAAAATGATTTTGTTTCAACCAAGTAATTGAATTTTGAACCCAAAAAGATGAATTATCATCGAAAAATGTAATAGCCCATCTTTCAACCGAAGATATTTTCATTTTAAATAAAAAACTGTTGAATTCAGCCAAAAAAGGAGAAGTTTTCAAGAAAATAACCGAATTACTAAAATGATGAATAGAGATTTTTTTGTTTATAGTGCGAAGTGAGCTGTTGAGCACCGTTCGGCTCTCACACGTGGATAAACTTGGCTAGACCATAATTTTTTCTTGATAATTTCGAATTGAAAGCGTTTTAAATTTTTTTTAAATTTGCCATTCAGACAATTTCATTAGGAAGGAGTTGCAGGCCTAACAGTCCCTAATAATATATATGGACCAAAGGATACTTTTTGTCACACTCATAGAGTACTTTTTTGGCGCTCAAAAGGTAACAAATTCAGGATAAATTCATATAAGTCCGCGAGGAAGGTGGCAACTCTAATTGTCAGCTAAAAAAAGATTACCTTTCATCAAAATAATCACATTTTCAACCATATAATTTTAAACAAAACGAGAAGGAAGTCTGGACGCAGAATAGAATAACAGACTTTTGAAATAAAAAAAAAACATTCCACGAAAAAATATTACTTTTTCCAGAAAACAGTTCAATTTTCAAAAAAATAATTTAATTCTGAATCAAATAGTTGAACTTTCAACCTAAAGAGATGAATTTTGGAACCGAAATTTCAGTTTCAACAAAATAAATGTTCTGGACTAAAGTTCATTCTTTTGAGTCAAGAGAGATACATTTTCAACTAACTAATATGACTACATTTTGGATTGTTTGTTGATTGCAGGTACGAAAAATATACACCAAATATTTCCTCATCACTAGATGAAAATTTAACGTAGATTTATTGATTTTAGTATCAATTTTCAGGCGGAAATTAAATTAAAATTTCAACTTTTTGTTCAATTTAAAAAAAAAATTAATTTTCAAAACATGTATTTTTGAAAACATAAATGAATTTTCAACAAAATAACTAAATATTCAACGAAAGTAATTCAATTTTGAACCCCATAGCTACATTTTTACATATACAAAAATGTTTAGTCAAGAAACAATAAAAGTTTTAATCAAATTGTTGAATTTTCAAGCCCAAAGAAGAACTTTTTAATTTAATTAATTAATTTTCAACCAAGTAATTGAACTTTGAACCAAACAGATCAATTTTCAAGTCATCAAGATTTTTTAGTCAATAAGCAAACAAAAATGTCAACCAAATTATCCAGTGGGCACAAAATTTGACAATGTCGTAAAGACGTCGCCAAATCGTGTGCCCACTGGGTATTGAATTTTTAACCTAAAGGTATTTCTAAACCTTCAAAATATTTTGGAAACCCTGGAAATTTGGTAGAAGTCTTGAAAATTCGTTTGATTTTTTTAAATTACCTTCAAATCTTTTGAAATTCCTTTAAACTTTTGAAGGCTCTTGAAAATTCCTTGGGAAGTTTAAAAAATACCTTAAAATATTTAACGTTCTTTGGTGTCGCCTTAAATTACTGAAATTTCTTTAAAATACCCTTAAATATTTCAAAACATTTAAAACCCTTTGAAACCCTAGAGTGTTTACTGCTCTTAAAAATTCCTTTAAATTACAAAATATACCCTAAGTGCTTTGAATTATTGGAATTAATTAAAAATGCATTACAATATTTTGAAACACATTAAAATATTTCGGAACCTTTAAAATCTTTTTACATTCTTTAGCCCTTAAAAATTCTTTGAAATTGATTAAAATACCCTAAAACATATTAAATCTTTTGAAATTATCTTTTGAAAAAATCTTTTTTTTTTCAAAACGCGCAGTACGATTATTTTCTTGCTTGGCTCAAAATAAGCGTGAGGCATCCCCGGAGCACGTCTAAAAGAGAAACTGGATGTGCAAGTACTTTTGTGTAAAAGTTCATCAAGGCTAGCCGTAGGTACCTTTAAAACCTGGACAAAGCCTGGTGCTTACCTATCAATAAATCAAAAAGAAACTTAGTGTGGAAGGTAGGACAAGATTTATTATTAATTATTTTTCAGTTATACATGAATATTTAAAAATCAATGTAGTTTAAAGATTGATTTATAATTTAAAAATAATTAATAATTAATCTTCTCTTACCTTACACACTAAGATTCTTTTTGATTTAATGTTATCGCGGCGGAAAAAAACCTAGGTTTTAGGCTAGGTTTTAACCCTCGCTAAGATATAGGTAAGCAGCAGGTTTTATCCAGAATTTCTTAGGTACGGGTTGGTGTTATGCGGGTTTATTGCCTTGTTTATTGCCAATTTCTTCCGCGCTGTGTTTTTCTGCTCGACTTCAGGATATTGCGGCAAACCTTGGCTACAAAATTTCAATTTCGAAATTCACTGATTTTCCTTGACCAGTTTTTCATTTTCCCTGACAGTCATAAATGTTCCTTTTAGGTATACAAACAACTTTACACTCTAGAGATCAATGACTTTAATGCAAACAAAAAATTAATTTTCAACTCAACAAAGACGAGTTTTAAGCAACATCAACCAACTTTCAATGAAAGTACCGTACCTAATTTCTATTATTTAAATTGAAAATTGTTTATAAACTTTCCATCAAACGTTTCAATTTGCTTTGGAATTGAAATTTTGTATAATTTTGAACAAATTCAGAATTATCTTGCAAAATCAGTTAGTGTTTAATTTTTAATATTCGAAACTTAGTTCAATTTGAAAAATGAAGAACTCACTTATATTTATATTGTACAATTACGCATTGTCAACTGAGTAATTTCCTAATTGAAAAAATTAACAAGTGAAATAACATTTTTGAAAAAGTTTAAATTTGACTTATTTTACATAGAACATTCTCTGTTATAAAATTTGTGATATTTCAAAAGGCTAGATAGATTTTTCTTCTAAAAATTGGTAAACTTCCCGGACAAAAATAAATGTACTTTCATTTCCCGATTTCAAAGAATTGGCAGTCCAGCGGCCACCCTGAAGGTGTTATTATTATTATTAGTTAGAGAGTGAAGACAGCTTAAAAACTGATAAATTACACTCCGCCTAGTACGACGACTCCCATCCGAGTATAGCCAAGACAGCCGCTGCTTAACTTCGGTGATCGAACGAGAAGCCGTATACATTTGCTTATGTCCAAACGGACTTTACTCACCTTTCTGGACTCTGTATGGTGGTACACTCTAGAGAGGGAATTGCTGAGGGATTGGTGAAGGTGGTATTGCGTACGTATGAGGCATCAGAGGAGGAGACGGCTGATGCGATGGCAAGGCTGAATTAGGCATTTGATGCGGTGGAATCATTGAGTAAGCCCGTGGCATCAAGAAATGAGGCATCTGGAGAGGTACCATCACCGGATGAGGCATCTGAAGAGGTGCCATCGCCGGATGAGGCATATGAAGAAATGCCATCGCCGGATGAGGCAACTGAGTGGGTAGCATTTGAGGAAGAGACTGGACATACAGCTGATCATGCATCGTCAAGGACGATGTAGATGCAGTGTATATGTTATTGTTGCGCGCCTGCCTCTCTTCTTCCTCCGCTAGACGCTTTTCTCTTAAGGTTACGTCAGCCTCTCTTCTCTCAACCAGTTCGGTACTCTCCACCAGATCCACCAGATCCCCGTCCACCACCGCTTCTAAATGGCCCTGTCCTCTTCCTTGCGTATTCGCTTCGCCCCCTAAAACAATGACATGCTCATTTGTATTTGGTGGCACTTCACCCTCTGTGCCCTGCGCCCTCTCAATTTCCTGATCCACAGGTGGATTCGCAGGACGCGCAGCTCCACCACCTCCTCCTCTTTTTCCATCTTGTGACCTGCACCCCATCTGTTTTCTGAAAAATTAAAACAGTTAAATTTCTGTGCGAAATTCATCTTTTTTGGTTTAAAATTGAACTATTTTGTAGAAAATTCAACCATTTTTTCTTGAAAATTCGTCTTTTTAGCTTGAAAATTCTATTTTCCTTCAACTAAAAATTTTGTTTTCGTTGAAAATTCAATTATTTTGCTGAACATTGATTTCTCTGGTTGAAAATTCATCTGCTTCGGTTGAAAGTTATCTTTTCTGTTTTAAAATAGAACTGTTTTGTAGAAAATTGTTCTTTTCGGCAAAAAAAAATGGAACAATTCAGTAGAAAATGTAACTGTTCGGCTCCAAATGTATGTATATGGTGAAAAATGTATGTATTTTTTTTTAAATTTCTTCTTTTAAAGTAGAAACTCTATTTATTGGGTTAAAAACGACATTATTTGAATGATGGTTCACCTTTTTGATTTAAAAATTATCTAATAGTTGATGATAAAATAAAAACGATTTTTTTTTCAAATAGTTGGATTTGACTAACAGAAACGAATTTTCAACAAAAGACTTAAATCCTCAACTAAAAAACATTAATTTGCAACTAAACAGTAGCATTTTTTATTTAAAAAATTGATTTTCGGGAAAAAAGAGGAATTTGTAGCCAAATACATATTTTCAACCAAAAAGTACCATTTTCTAAAAAAATTATAATAACAATGCGCGCATCGTGCGTACACAATTGTTATCTGGGTGGTTACCAAAAAACTGAATTCTATATATAGAGGACTTACTTAACAAAGTTATAGTGGGTGAGAAGGTGCCGAATTCCCGGGGTGAATTATTCATGACTGTGTTATATAAGAAGGTAATACTCGCAATTATAGACCCATCTCCATTGTGAATAGCATTGCTAAGATTTTCACGCAAATTTTGTCAGTAGGTCTAAGTAATTGGGCTGATGAAAATAAAACAATTCCGGAGATTCAATCTGCTCTCTTAAAATGAATCAGTGAAATCTCACTGGTTGAAAAAGCCAGAAGCGTGTCACTGACAATCAGTGAGAATTCACTGGTTCATTCAGTGAAGTTCCGGCACTGGTTTAATCAGTGAGGTTCACTGGTTTCTCAGTACCAATAGTCATCTGTTCGTACGCTTTGTCGCCTGTCAGCTGTTTAGGTATGGCACTTATCATTCATCGCACTTTTGTGGTACCAGTTGTAAAATTATCTTTTCAAAACCTCACTTTATCCTCACAACAATAAATGAAGGCCGGGCTGCAATATACTGGGATATAATATGTTGCGCCTGATTGTGGAAAGACCCGTCGTTATGTTAGCGTGTCGCGTTGCTCAAAGTCAAACCCATGGCCAGGGACCTCCCACTATCAAGCGAAAGATATTATATCCCCTGCTCACTGCAGCCAGACGCCAAATATTTAGAAAACAAACACTAGTACACAATAAGATTCGTTTTCACTCGAGAAATGCCAAGACCTGACTGGCGACGCGCGCGTACCAGGCGACTGGAGGTTCATGTCTTGCCCGCGTGGAGCGCTATATCACTGGTTCAATCTATCATTTGGCGTCACTGGTAGAATCAGTAGCGCTATTTTAGTTGAATCACTTACTGGGTCGTCCAGTCAACGTGGAAAAATCATTGGTTCACCAGTGATAATTAAAAATACTGATTCAACCAGTGAAAATTTCACTGGTTCAGTGTAAGAGAGAGAATTTAGAGCTTGTAGGGTTTTTTCAGACAACTTGTTTAATTTACTTGTTATAATCTAGATTCGCCTGAGAGGATTATATTTGATTGTACAAGGATCTCATTGAAATAAGAGAACTACAAACATTCGAGGTGAGTCGACGAATTAGTGGAAACTGGCGTTCTTGGTGTTTCTCCTTTTTCGACCATAATGATCGTATCGTTTTTTTGCCCCCAAAAGTTTTCCCCATCTACAATTACTTTTATTTTTTTATATGTTTGGGGTGTCCAGAGACACATTTCAAGACCGGTCTAAATGGGCACACTCAGTTAGGATGAATGAGACTGAATATTTTGCCACTTTTTTTTATTCATTGGCAAAACTATTATTTTATTTAATGGGTTATTGGAAATTTCATTTTTGTGGAGATAACTAATTTAATTTATTAAATTAAAAGTCTGATTTGCCGTAATTGACTATTGTGAGCCTTAAATATTAATAAATAATTGTCTCTTAGTATTTTATAAATTAATTGATGTGTTAATGAAACCTTGTTCAGTTTTCGTCCCCACGAAATCCCTCTTCTCGTTTGAAAAATGAAAGTGTCGGTGAATTTATGACGTAAAGTTCAGATTTGTCCTCAAACTTTCGAATAATGTAGTGAATGTAGTGAATTATAACAAATGTGTACCTCTTTTTTTGATGAACAACTTTTGTCTATCAATTTTTTTTAGTCCTATCAAAAAGAGATTTATAAAAGATTTTTAGCTGTGTTTTCGGTGCACTATTTTTTTTTTGTTTTTTTTTTCGTAGCTTGTGTCGTTTTTCCAAAAAAAATTTTTTTTATTTAAATGTGTTAAAATGCTCAATTCGATCATTCTATTTTTTCGAGAATTATCGTGTTTACGGTCGGACGGACAGACATACAGGCAGACGCCATCGCCAAAACTTGATTTTCGGCTTCAGGGGGTCTCAAAACGTTGAGATCTGTCGAAAAACTGTGGTGTCAAATTTCGGACAATTCTAATACATTTTTAGTCATAAATGATGAGAATGTAAAAAGACGTAGACGATCATTTTTTGAATTGCCTGGAAAATATAAAAAATGAACGTCTACGTCTTTTCAATGTCAGAATCAAATGTCTTATTTGCACCTATTGATTTCTCGTTACACATATTGGAAAAAGCGAAGTTTGAAATTTATTACTTTGTTTAAAAAAAACTATATCAGTAAAGATAAAAATATGCGCATTTTCTATCTCCATGTCGTGTTTGCATCATAAGAATATATATGATAATTTTAATTACATTTTTTATCATTCTCTATTATTCATATCCAGCCAAGTTGTCTTTTACTTTATTCAATTTTTCAAGATGAGGGCAACAATAATTTTCTCGCTTTTGCTGAGTAAGTGATCTTTATTAAATATATCTACAAATAAATAAGTAATTAAATTAATAATAATAATAATTCAAGTTGAATAGAATATTTTTGTGCTCTTTTCGCGCATATTCTTATCTTTACTGATATAGTTTTTTTAAAATTCATTATCAGATTTCTGTAAGACTACTCTAGGATATTTAAAAACGCTCGTGGGAACAACAATGACAACACCAAACATAGTTGTAGGAAGTGCGGTTCAAAACAATCGCACGCGCAGGGCTCCCGAAAATGGGTCGGACAACAATGCCGACTACCCTAGAGTTGGGGGTGCCAATCAAGACGGAGTCAATGCGATTGACCGGCAGAATCTCATTACTTTTAAGTGGACGGATCGCCTCAGGGACGACCTGCTGGAGTGCTATGATACCAGTATGGCCCCTGAACCAAAAGGTTACATGGCGCGACTGCATACTCTGTTGTGCGAGAAACACCCAGAGCTCTCGCATTTCTCGCATAAGCGTCTTCAAAACCGTGCCGAGGAACTCCGGAAAAGGGGTTACATGAGCGGAACGCCTACTCAACCGTAGCCAGAACAAGCCGGCAACAGAGAAAGAGAGGCAACACTGAGACCAACCGCGAGCAGGCATCCAATAGAGGAAGAACGATGCCTCAGGACCCGGAGAAACATCAACATTCAGGTTTCTCCCAGGCCCAAAAATCTGACCGAACTGGATGATGAGCTTCGTGGAGATTTTTTCGAAGAATCCGACCTCTGAACTATCAATTGTGGTGTGTACAATGCAGCGAGAACTTTGGCAGATGCAAACCGTAAAACAAAACCAACATTTGAATATAAGACCAAAAGACGAATACATCAACTCAGCACAAAGATAGGCTGGGCAAGACAGTACGCGTCCCGCATTCAGTGTGTGATTGCCTACATAACATCTGGCAGGGCATTCACTGCCAAGGTTCGACAGTTCGTGCGCGAACTGCGGATACATCATCACACATAAAGAAGTCAAAGCTACTGACCATCAGGCAGCATATTGTGGACAGAATACGAGTACTATCTAACGCTAGGAGAAGTCTAGAACGGAGAGAGAGGTGGGTCAGAGAAAATCAACAGTTTTTGTCTGACCCATCTCGACTCTTCTAAGACCTTCCAGTTACTGTCGACCATCCGCCGAAACCAGAGGAGTTCGAAGCATTTTGGAGAGAAGTCTACGAAGTCCAACATTCCGTTGAAGAAGGCTCGAAGAACATGAATAGCTTCAAGGAGCTGTGCAATGCCCTCATAACAGCCGAGGAAGAATGCCCACCTATCACTACCGAGGAGGTGAAAAACGTATTATGAGGCATGAAGAACTATTCCGCTCCGGGACCAGATGGTATCAAGACCTTCTGGTGGAAGAAGTTTCCTTCATCCAACCAGCATCTGGCCCGAATTTTCACCTCATATCTGAAGTCGGAAGAGCCTATTCCAGAGTGGTTGGTGGAAGGTCGCACAGTGCTCCTGCCGAAGACGGCCAACTTAGCTGACCCTAAGAATTACAGGCCAATAACTTGTATGAATACACTGTATTTAATTAGTAAACATCGTGAGGTGCATAGAGAGATCAATGCCGCTTTGGAAAACCAGATTTACTATCTCATCTGGAAAACATCGTGTGATCACTAGCAGTATCGCTTTTCAGAGAGGTGTGTTTCAGGGCGACAGCATGAGCCCTCTCCTCTTTTGCCTCAAATTATTGCCACTATCTCTCGCACTTCGCGATTCCGAAGGGTACCTCTGCGGCAAAGCTGGAAACCGAAAGAATAAGGTCACTCATGTACTTTACCTGGATGATCTTGAGATCTCTGCTAGAAATCAAGAGAAACTACATCTAGCTCTAAAAATTGTCAAAGAATACACTCAAGAGATTGGAATGGAGTTCGGATTAGAGAAATGCGCCAAGGTTAATTTGAAGAAAGGAAAACTTAATGGCATCCCCGAAGATCCTGAGCTCGTTGACAGAAGCGCTATACGACACCTTTGCGCTGGAGAGACCTACACATACCTGGGCGTGCCACAGAGCCGCATTCAAGACGTGACATCTATCAAGGATACTCTCCGATGCAGATACAAACGTCTCATCCGACGGATATGGTCTTCCGAACTGTCGGCGATGAACAATGTATCTGCAACGAACATGCTTGCCATTCCCGTAGTACTCTATTCATTTGGAGTAGTTCCATGGACGAAGGACGAGCTCAGATCCCTCGATATCGGGTCCCGAAAGGTTATGCACATGAAAAAAAGCATGCACCTTAAGTCTTCTGTTCCACGACTTTACATCTCACGCCGTCAAGGTGGTCGCGGAATACTGAATCTTGAATGTCTTCACAACAGGATTATTCTGGGTACAGCACATAGGTATGGTCGCATATGAACAAGACCCTCTTCTTGAAATGATCAGGTAATACGAAGAAGTGGGCAAAAGGGCGTTTCTGTAGGAAGCAGCGGAGGAGGCTGCTGAAATAATCGGTCTTGACTTCAACATCAGGGGTGAGCAAAATGCATCAAATCTTATCCATTTTGAATACTCACTCCTGAAGGCCCGGATTAAGAAAGCACAGGGGAAAAACTTCCGCAAACAGCTCCTCGACAAGAGGATGCACGGCATCTTCCACAGAAATGTGGAAGATCAGTCGATGTCGTATGAGCTAACGTTTGCTTTCCTTAGATCACCCGGATTGAAGTGGCACGAAGGGCTTCATTTTGGCATGCCAAGGCGGTGTCATTTCCACTCTAGCATACCGTCGCCAAATTTTGAGCCAATACATTCCCGATGATAGCTGCAGAGCATGTCATGCACACCCCGAGCATCTAGGACACATACTATCTAGTTGTCCAACTCATGCGGGAACGACCTACATCCAAAGGCACAATGCGGCACTAAGAGTGCTTTATTACCATCTCTGACACTCTTACGGCATTAGCCCAAATACCTCTCCACTAAACGCTCCTAGAGAAATAGAGTCAATTGTCGAAAATGAGAAGTGCCGCATATACTGGAACTTCATATTCTTGACAATTGTTTTTGTTGCGCACTCGATGCCTGACATAGTTCTCCTCGACTTCGAGAAACGAACCATGTTCGTTATCGAATTTTCGGCACTAGCTGACAAAAACGTCACAGCCAAGGAGAAAGAAAAGAAAGAGAGGTATAAAGACCTTATGAGGGAATTGCGACCGTTATACCCGGAATATTCTGTTAAGCTAATCGTCTTGATCATCGGCGCTCTTGGAGGTGCCAAGGTTTCACTGGTTATTAGCCTGAAAATCATCCCTGCGTGTCAACAAAATGCTGAGACACTTGCGGGGAAAATGCAGAAGGCGGTCCTCCTTGGATCGCTCCGTGTCCTCAGGGTGCACGAGACTTTTGCCGGATCATCGTATTGAGTTCGTCGCAGACTGTAACCACCTATATCACGGTCGTGAGACGTGGTTACAGCTGAAATTTTACCGCGATTTCTTCGGGAGCGGGTGCAATTTTTCAGAATGGCACCCGCTCCCGGCGAAATCCTGCGGTTGTCCTTATGACAAACTTGAACTATATTCACATAATTCTTATTTCTTACATTAAAATGCCGATCTTCAAAAGTACGCCCAATTCTGTGTACTTTTGAGTTGCTAAATTTTTGAGACACGAAACAAATGAAGGCACGATGAAAATCTTCATTGTTCAAAATAAAAATAATTGATAAAAAGTTTCTATTTGTTAACCTCAATTATTTATAACAAAGCAAAATGTTAGGTTTTAATAGTTTTCTGGAATTTAATAAGTTTTAGAAGCTACTAGTTTATGTTTTACACATATCATTAAATGGTTTTATGATAAAAAAAATATTTATGTATGCAAAAGTACAAAAATATATATGTGTTCAACAATTTTTCAATAACAATAACAATTCTGATTATATCACACATTTTCCCAATGGAATATTGATATCCAGTTGTCACGGATATTTTTGGTAGAAAAAAGAATTCTTTTCTATGTGAAAGTGACTGATTTTGGAATTTGTTTATACTTTTTTTTATTAATAATACAAAAAAATGATATTTGTATAATTTTGCGATGGCTAATCAATTTTAAACATACTTGATACTTGTTTGATAAGAAAAACTGTATATAGCAATGAAAAGTCTGCAAAAATGGACTCTTGTTTATTGAAATATTTATAACAATAGTAGTTCTAATATTTGGTAATTATTTGTTACAAGTATTATTGCTGTAATCTACTTGAGCACTTTTAGTCAAAAACCTATTTTTTCTGCCATTAATTTTCTTATCTAAGTATTTGTTTATACAAATTGTTTATTAAAATTAGCATTAAACTCAGACTAATAAATTATGTAACATAAAGATAATTTATGAAAAAATATTTAAAGAAATTCTTGTTTATTCAGTGCTTAGCATTTGAAAAGGAAATTTCATAGATTTTTTACATCATTGCTTAGATCGGTGGACTAGCGATTTAAAATAACAATTTTCAAATTAATTTCAAATTGTCAAAATTGTAAGATAATATCACAAAATATGTAATTTGCATGTATTTTATTTTTACAGCAATTGCTATTACAGCAATATTGACTAGTTTCTCCGAAGCTTACGTTAAGGTGAGCTTAACTTTATTAATTATACTGAAATATTCAATGGAATTTATAATTTCTAGCTATAATAATTTTTTTAATTAAGAAAGTAAGTTTTTTTTTCAATTCTTTGAAATCTTGTAGGCCATACGTTACAAGAAGATAATCAGAGTTGAAATTTTGTTTTAAATCTCATAAATTCCTCTAATAGAGTCCATTTTGGATGTCATTAATTTTCCAAAACGTTATTTGTTATTTGCGACACCTTTTTTAAATTTCTTTTTGAGGATTAAAATATTTATTTATTGAATTCTCGTGCAAAATTATATAAATTGAACATTTATTTTCAACAGTTCATTTTTCATTATTTTTTTTTTCAGTAGTTTAATTTTCAACTGTGAAACTTGAAGAAAATTTAAAATTGAATTTTCAACATTGAAAATTCAATTAATAATTTTCATAAATGTTCTACAATAGAAAATTGACCATTGAATTTTCAGTAGTTGAATTTTAAGCGGTCTTTTTAATTTACAGTTTTTACGAATTTTGAAAAGTTGAAAATTTATCTTTCTAAAATTCAAGAAAACTGATAAATTAATTTTTACCAGTTGAAAATTCAATTTTCAATTTTTATAAATTTTTAACAGTTACAGTTTCAACTGTTAAAAATTAAAGTTAATTGAAAATTGAATTATCAACGACTGAAAATTGTAGAAAATTAAAAATTTAACTGTTGAAATTCGACTGCCTGAAAATTGAAATTATTCGGAAATGGTAACTCGTTTTCTAAAAAGTCAGTTAAAAATTTAAAAAAATTTTTATGGAATCTAATATTTATTTATAAATTCTATGGTAATAGAATGCAATTTTAACAATTATAACTCTTCTTTTTGATATGGAACTTGCTTTTTTTTACTTTTCAGCTGTTAAAAATTAAACTGATGAATTTTCAATATTCTTGAATTTTCAGCACTGTATTTTCAACCGTGGAATAATGTAAATTGAGTTTTCAATTTCCTACAATATTCAGCAGTTCAGTATTCAATTTTTAATATTGTCACATTGCGCAAGTTCACTGTCAGTTTTCACACGGCCCTGAATGTTTACGTTCGGACACCTCGCTATAAGTCGAAGGTCAGAACCAAAGCAGTACTTAACTCGGGGTCCCAGTGTATATTGATTTTTCAACAAATAAAAATTGAGTAGCTGAACATTGGAGATTATTGAAAATTTAATTTCCAATTTTTTTTCAATTTTCAGCAGTTGAAAATTGAACTTTTAATAATTCAATTGTTGAAAGATCGATTCTCGATTTTCCCTAATTTTCAAAAGTCCAAAATTGAAGAAAATTGAAAATTCAACTGCTGAAAATGTTGGAAGAATGAAATATATTTTTCTTCATCCCCTAGCCGAAAGTATGTCTTCCTGGCTGCATTTCTGTCCGAGAACAGTGGCTTTTGCGGCCTGGTAGAGTTAACACGATCTCTGATTGGCTGCGAGATTTTTGTGGCTCGCTGACGTAGCAACCTGACATAGCAACGTTCAGTATTGTGTTATTGTGAACTTAGCTTCTGAAAAATATTTATCTTGACAGGTGAATGGAAAAAAGAGACCGTTGGTGTGTTCAACCTCAAAACTGATCGATTAGCGTCGTTGCGATTTTTGTGCATGAAAAGACGGCACAAGACCTCAAAAATGGTTCTTCCTCGTCTGGCGGACGAGGAAGAAGTATTAAGAAAACATAGAAAAAAATGTGTTTTTGATGCCCGCCCCGACCAGCAAAACCTCGGCTCCGCCTCGGCTTTGCAAAAGTCGGGCGGGCGACCGAATCCCATGCATCCGCTCAGCTGACCCGAGAGCAGCAGCGGCGCTACGCGAGGTGGCGCGCGCACTGATGCAGGCCACAAAAGAAAAAGCATCCAAGCTAGCAGCCGACAACGAATTTTATTAATTAACATTAATTATCAAACGTACTTTCGACTGGGGATGAAGAAAAATAGTATACGACACACGGCCTTGGGTCGTAATATACTATTTCTAAATAATGGAATTATGAAATAGTCGATCAAAATTTACAATATTCATGCTAACAAACATCTTTTTTTTTACATAATAATCCTGTGCTTCCTGACAACAATTATGGCTATAAGGATAAGGATGATCCTTATACGTGCATCGTAAGCATACAAAAGTTTTCCTTCTCTCTATTTAAAATTGAAAATGTATTATTCTCACAACATATATGTGATTTAATTAAGCAAAACCATGTGCTTTCAGGAAAGTGAGGGACTAAACTTCTGTCTTAAAAATGGCTGCACAAAGACTTGCGCACATGTTAAAAAATATAAAATAACTCGTAAGTTGTGCAAAAAATTTTGTTTCATTCATTTACAATAATTCAGAAAAGGGTTATTAAAGTTTTTACCAAATTTCATTTAAAATTGTTCAAATTTTACTGGTTCTTATGATGCAAGGGCGAGGGTGGGTTTGAAAAATGAAACAGTTAAATTTGCAGTTAAAAAAATGAATTTTCATCCAAATCGTTACATTTTAAAGTGAAGAAATAAATTTTCAACTAAATTCATGAATCTTAAAACAATGAATTTTTGAACAAATAGTTAAATTTTCAACTAATAATTTACTATCAATCAAATAATTATAAATTAATCCAAGAAGATTAATTATCTACCAAAAATGAGAATTCTAAACTAGAATGATAAATTCTCAACCAAAAATGGAATAGTTGAATTTTCTACCAAAACAAGAAATTTCAACTAAAAAGATTAATTTTTTACTAAAAAAGGTCTTTTAGGAATAATAAAATCAATTTTCAACTCAAGAAAATAGTTTTGAACAAAAAATAGAATAGTTACATTTTTGGTTAAAAAACTTAATTTTCAATTAAAAAACGAAAATTAATTAAAGTGATGAATTTTTGGCCAATGAAAATTGACTTTCAATCAAGACGATTGATTTATACCAAAAAATACGAACTTTTAACTAAAAAAATGAATTTCAAACCAAAAATATGTTTTCATTGAGAAAAAATAATTTTTATAAAACAAAAAGTAATTTTCAATAATAAATAGTTGAATTTTCGACCAAAGAAATTATGTTTCAACCAAGCTACAAAGTCGAATGTTTTAGGAAACACTTGACTTTTAAACTGCAAAAGGAGAATACTCAACAAGAAACTTAATTTTTAATCAAGAAAGATGAATTTTCAACGAAAGAGTTGAATCGTGCACTAAAAAAGATCAATTTTCAACCAAGAAGATTAATTTTCTACGAGCGAAAAAGAATTTTCAACTAAGAAGATGATTTTTTAACCAAAAATTGTATAGTTACATTTTTAGTTAAAAAAAGTAATGGCTTCTCAACAAAATAGTTGAATTTTCATCGAAAGAATTGTATTTTTTGACCAAAATAGATTAATTTTGAATCAAAAATATAGTTGTAGACTTTTTCAATTAAAAAGAATCAACTGTTAACCATTAAAATATAATGAGGTTTCTACCAATAATTTTCAATTCAAAAGGACAAATTATCTATAAAAAATATAAATTTTCAACAAAGGATTTAGTTTTCAACTATTTATTATAATTTTAACCAAATAATCAGGAGAGTTGAATTTTAAACCACAGAAAAAACTGAAGGTAGGAAATGTCGCAGGTAATCGGTGAAACAGGGTAAACGCGAGGTGGGTACTCCATACTGAAGTAAAGTTTCCGTGGTAAATTGCAGATATCTCCGGCATGACTTTTTAATAAAAAATTTTCAACAAAATAATTGAGTTTTACAGAAAATAGTAGAATTATCAACCAAAAGACATTCAAATTCTGAATCAAAGATGTAGTAGTAGACTTTTGAATTGATGAAATGAAAGTTTCTAAAAAACAGGTCGAAGGGTGCTGGGCACCAATCCCAGTGGAGATACAGAAAGTCTTATTCAATAAATCATTGACATTAGAGAATTAAAAAAATTGTGCTTCAATTTTCCGTATAATTGTCTGAGAAAATGAATTTTAATAATTATTTCAGGCGGGGAAACTAAACATGACGGAGCATGCGACAGCACTGATAAAAAATCAGGTTGGTGCTGATGGATTAAATGGATTAAAGCTTCATTCTTTCTGCCTTTATTAGAATTAAAGTTAAAAAAATGAAAAAAAAAAAAAAATTAGTGTATGTTGATATGGTTTATATTTTAAGGAACAGTCTCAAATCGAACTGTAAAAATCGAGATGCGTCAAGTTTTATTGTTCTGGTGAAATGTGCCTGACTATACGAGTATGTATAAGCAATAATTTTCTCTTGGTTTTCCCGAAGTCAGTGGAAACGTTCATTTAGGTGTTATAACAACTTTTTAAATTTTCGGCCTTAACAGAGGCGCACGTTTGTACGTGAGACGAAAATTCTGGATGGTAATAAGAAAACGAATTTTCAATAAAAAAAAATTTATGATTTATTTTCCGCTCTAAAACTGGGCAGCCGTCATCAGATGTTCAGCTTGATTCGACTGCGTATGCGCGCAGGAGCGAAGAGAAAAATTCACAGTTATGCCCTTATGGCAAGCTAACGAAAAAAAATTTAAAAATTACTGGTGGTGGTGGATTTTTCATCAAATTTTTCTGTTTGAGGTCCAAGATTTGATATTATGTTAATTTTTTAAGTGCAATATGTGTAATAATAATGTTAATTATAATTCAAGCTGAAAAAATCTAGTTGTTCATTTATGGAAATATGTACTTAAATTGAAGTACTATGTACTTCATTGCAGCAGTGTTTAAGGATGTCCTGCGGGTAGCAAGAGCGCTTGATGTAAAAAGTACACGGAGGACTGAGTACGTCAGTCATTTTATCTAGTGGTTAGTCTTTAGTGGAAATAAGTGGAAAATGGGTTAACAATATTCGCTGGCAGAAATGTCTGGCGATCTCCTGCTGGGGGCGAGAATGTTTGTTATAAAAAGCACTCAGAGGATTGAGTACGTCAGTCATTTTATTTGGTGATTAGGCATCAGTGGGATTAAGTGGAAAATGGGTGAACAGTTAGGGGCAGCAGAAATGTCTGGCATATGTATATTGGTCATAGCACTCTACTGTGCATCCATAGGAACCCTCAAACTTTATTGCCACGTTATGATGTAATTACAAGAAGACCAAATGACAAGATGCTCTTTTTTGGGTGATGTGCGCAAAGGTTCAAGAGTCCCAAAAGCTTTGATTGGTATGTCCTTTGAAGATATGTGTTTTCAAAATGCCGGTCAAATAATTCTCCGCAAACATTTCACTCAAACCTTATGGAACATTGATTCTTTGGACAAAGACCAACTTCAAATTTCGAAAGGATTCCTGTAGCATATATGTCGTTCTATAGATACTTCGTGTCAGACCTGGTTCACTGGGGTTGTCGAAACTGCATTCATATTTACTCCTGACATACCCAACTCTAAATTCTGAGACAGTTCCTGTAGAATATTGTTTACGTTTAGAGTTGCTCTGGATATCATACCCTTTACCCGTTTAAATTTTAATAGAAATTCTGTAGAATGTTGTTTTTGAGTCAGGCAGAAAACTTTCGGACAGGAATGTATCATTTGGTATTTCTCTTACTAACCTTATTGGAAAACGACAGAACTATACATCCATATACGAAATTTGCCCGCACAAGTCGAGAATACGACTCCTGGTACACTGCAGATGCCAAAACTGTATTCAGAATTGCTATTGGCATAACTGCCGTTTGAATTTTGAAAGAGTTCCTGTAAAATATTAGATATCTGGTGCCTGATCTGGTACATAGGAGTTATTAAAAATGCGTTCAGATTTTCTCTTGATATAATACCCCTTTGAGTTTTGAAAGAGATCTTGCAGAATATTATATTAAATACCTGTTGCACGACTAGGTACACTCGGGATGTCGGAACTGCTTTCACAGTTGCTCATCTGGATGTCAGCACAGCTTAAATTTCGAAAGGATTCCCTAAGAATATTTTTTAACGAAATATTCGTTTCTTTTTATTTCTTTAAAACGTGTGCCAAAGCCTAATTTATTCTGATCAGTCTTCCGAAATTTATCCTGCCTACAAACGATGATGCTGTAACGTGTAGGTATACTCTACCTATCATAAGAACAAGCACGACATATAATACAAAATAACATACAAATATTTGGTACTATACATTAAATCAGTATCCTTCTAACAAGCCATAACGCGCGCCGAATATTTGCACAAAGCGGAGAGAAAGAAAACCCGTTCTCATAGCATAGAGTGGGGACCACCAGCCAATCACGGCATAGCGTGCTCGGCCTGCATGGACAGGCAGTTCAACCGAAGAGCGGTCCGTTTCGGTTCTCCACATTAGGGATGGGCGATACTGAGAAAAAGTATCGATGCTGAAGTATCGTTACTTTGAAAAGTTCGATCTCGATCCAAGTACCGATCTGAATACAAAAGTATCGATACCAAAGAATCGATATCAGGGTATCGACTTTTTTTCAGTATAAATGTTTTCGTCAATTTTCTCAACATTAATTTTACAGTTAAGAGTTTTCTTCTAAACACTGCAGTTAAGATGTGATAGGTATCAACAAAAAAAAGCCTGATGCGTATAAAAGTATAATCCCACTTTTTATTCAAATTGATATAAACTATATATTGGAAACGAGGTTAGTAAATAATATAGTTAATTCTATATACAATATTGTATAGTTTGAGGTCAAAAATCAAATGCATTTTCATACAAGAATAAATACGTAAATTATTATTTGGTTCGCTATTGGCTACATAATGGAAAGTCAAACTCGATTAACCTATCAACGCACGACTTCCCCCAATGACAGTTTTGATTGGATGAAGAAAGAACGAAGCTGGCAGTAACCAGCAAGCAGCAGAAATAAAGGAATCGAAGTGGTCGATACCAATGTAAAAAGTATCGATTATTCGATACATCGACCTTCAAAGCATCGGTATCTCCCATCCCTACTTCACTTGCTTCTCAAGGCTCCGAGTGAGTGTACATACTAGGTTCTCTGCTCCAGAAGAGAGTAGTCGATAGGTAGGGTCGCGTCGAGTCCTGCGATAAATCGCTTAACTACCATGGATAGTAGCTATCACCGTAAGTGAAGTGATAATTTCTGGTCTGGGACGAGCAAAGTTTTAGCGTTCTTTGCTCGTTGCCGTTTTCTTTTTCGATTTAAAGCTTTAAATTCTGTTCCAACTTTCAATTTTAATGTCTTTTTTATTTTAAATCGAAATTTTCTCCTCCGCATTCGGAAAAGATGCGAAGCTCTCCTCGGATTAATCTCGATAAACCCTTGGCTTGTTAGCATTCTTTCCCAATCCGGGAAATTGTTAAAATTCTCGAATGGCTTTCATTCCTCTGGTGAGATTCGTCCCACCTAGGGCTTGTAAGTCGGTTGTGAAAAAAGTCGGTTCATTCATTGACAATCACTCATTCAAAGGTAACTAAAATTCATAATACAAGCTGAGTGGTTAAATACATCCAGCTAGATTCCGATGTTTCCAGAGACAAAATGTTGCAACCATTCATAATTTGGAAAATTGGCAACCTTGGAATTTGTCCATTTGGTAATTCATTAGGCAGTGAAAACCGAAGATCGGCACGTTTTCTTAAGATTCTAAGCCTGCCTCAATAAACCCTTGTCGCGGTCAGTTCTCAATATTTGCACTGAAAATTCCTCTGACGCGGTCTGCTTAATAACTCATCTTAGGAGAGATTTCAAGTTTGGGCATTTTCAGTCGTTCCAGAATTCATACGAGTATGAGGCATAAACTGAAATCTGAAGAAATATTGATGCTGAAGTAGAAGGATTCAATAGCAGTACAAATATGAGAATCTAGCAGATAAAAGTTACAAAGACACATACATTATACAAAATTATTAAACGGTAATCATTCACTCAAAAATAAACTAATGGAATACAAAAAAAATAGAAGCCCACTTTGGAAGGTCTCCTTTCTAAACATAAAAATAAATGCAATCAAAGAATTCAATTATTAGTAAAACGAAGTACATATAGACAGCTTATATAAAATAAAGAAAAATTTAAATTTATAAAACATCTATATGGCCAATAAAATAATTATCACTGATAAAAGGATCGTCGATAGGCAAGACACATAGCCGGGAGATAGGTAGCTCTAGGCTAGAACTACTAATTCGAACAGTAGCGACACGAATCACGTTGTCCTTGCCTGGATGTAGCTCAGTGACACGTCCAAGCTGCCACTTGAGGGGAGGAGGGTTATCCTCTTTCAGAAGAACCAAGGATCCTAATTTAATAAGATCAAAATCGGTGCGGGACCATTTATACCGCTGCTGAAGCTGGTGTAAATATTCCTTCCGTCAGCGGTTCCAGAAGAGCTGGACCATTTGCTGTAGATGCTGGTACCGGTTTAAGCGCTGTACAGGAAGGTGTTGAAAATCTGAGTGCGGTAACGCAAACAGTGTCTCCAATAAGGAAATGTGCAGGAGTTAGAGGCTCAATGTCATTGGGGTCATCGGCTAAACGAGATAGAGGACGGGAATTTAAACAGGCTTCAACTTGAGTCAACACCGTATATAACTCTGCGAAAGTGAGTTTAGATTCACCGATGACTCGCTTCAAATGATGCTTCACTGATTCTACAGCACTTTCCCATAATCCACCAAAGTGTGGAGCATGGGCAGGAATAGAATGCCAATTTATTTCTTCTCGAGACAAAAAATTGGTTACCCGTGTTTGATGTCCAGGGTCAAGCAGAAGTCTTGCTAGATCGTTAAGCTCATTTTTTACGCCGACGAAATTTGTTCCGTTGTCCGAATACATGTCTTGAGGACGACCTCGTCGAGATACAAAACGCTGCAAGCAACTTAGAAATGCGGCTTTCGTCAAATCTACTGGTAATTCAGGTGAACTGCTTTTGTCGCGAAACACACAAAGATGCATAGATAGGCCTGTGTCGTTGTCCGAGTCCGAGTTCTGTCCTTCACATAATACGGTCTTGCATAATCGACACCAGAAGTATTAAAGGGACGGGAAGGTGTGACTCGTGCCGCAGGTAGACCTCCCACGATGTATTCAGTGCCTACTGGTTTTGCTCGAAAGCAGCGTACGCATTTTCGAAGTACATTCTTGACCGTATTCTTGCATGATAACGGCCAGTATCGTGTTCTTAGGGATGCGGTCACAGTTTGAAACCCGGCATGCATCAGTCGAATGTGTTCGTCATTTATTATTAATCGCGTTACCAAATGATCCGACGGAAAAATGATAGGGTGCTTTTGATCATATGGAATCGGTGAGTGGTTCAATCTACCGCCCACTCTAAGAAGCCCTCAATCATCGCGAAATGGGTTAAGTAATTTAAGCTTACTCGACTTTGCTTTTTCCTTGTAACGTTCGAGGCAAAGAATCTCATCCTTGAAAGATTCTGCCTGGACTACACTTATGAGTCGATTTCTTGTAGCCAGAATTTCTCGCGGCTTCAAAAATCCTACCTTAAAATCCGTTGTCGGCCTAGCCTGATTATCTCTAACCCGATAAATATAAGAAAAAACCTTAGTCAATGTCGTGAAAGAAGAGAAACGTTAAAAAATGCTAGGTTCTTTCTTCTCGACAGTGACTTGATTCGTGAGATCTTAAATGTTTGTGATCCTGTTCGCAATAAAAATTTCCCATCTACGTGGAGATCCGTGAATCCATGCCAAGTAATTGTTGAATCACACCAGAAGAATGTGCAATCAAATTTTATATCCATCCAAGAAGTAACCTTTTGCAAGAGCTGCGCAAGTAAGAGATCACTACAGAGTTCCAAATGTGGTATACTGATTTTTTTAATTGGGGCTACTCTCGACTTTGCACACAAAAGATTTACGACGATGTTCCCGTGTTCATTTATTGAGCGGACATACATTGATACCGCGTACGCCTTTTCGGAAGCGTCACAGAAACCATGAAATTCTATTGTAATCAGCTTATCACTCAGAATAAATCGTGGGACACTTACTTCATTCGGGCTATCAAGTTGAGTTCTAAATTTAATCCATTCAGTGTGAAAATTTTGTGGCAAAGATTCATTCCAATCCAATTTAATCTCCCAAAGTTTCTGAAGAATAATTTTTGCTTGTATGGTCGCGGGACCAATGAGCCCGCGAGTGGATCAAATATCTGTGTAATGAGCGATAAAATTGTCACTTTTGTCACCCTTTGTTGCTCAGGCATTTTTAGAGAGTACCTAAGTTGGTCAGTATTAAAATTCTACAACAACCCTAAAGCTTTTGGATCCTTATCTCCTTGAATTACTCGATCTTCATTCAATGAGATATCTGAATTAAATACTCTTTCGTCATTCGATGCCCATTTTCTTAATGAGAGGCCGGCTGGTTCCAAAATTGACGTGAGCTCGTCTTTGAGCGCTCGTGCTTCGTCGAGGGAGTCTGCACCTGTCAAAAGATCATTCACATAGAAATAAGAAATTATGACTTTACTCGCAGTTGAATGTTGTTCCTTATTTTTCTCTCCAAGCTGCCGAAGGCAGCGCGTAGCTAAATAAGGTGCTGCGGTCGTTCCATATGTCACAGTATTTAATTCGTAGATTTTCATAGGTTGAGAGCTGTCCGTGCGCCACAGAATTCGCTGCAGTCGTATTTTCTCTTCTACATAAATACAGCGGTACATTTTGGCAATATCCGCTGAAAGTACAATTTTGTGCTTTCTGAATCTCAGGACGATGGAGAAAAGATAATCCTGAACCGTGGGTCCTACGTGCTGAACCTCATTCCGTGATAATCCAGGAGAAGTCTTTGAAGATCCATCGAAAACCACACGAATCTTGGTAGTCGTGCTATCGGGGTTCATCACTGCGTGGTGAGGAAGATAGTATTTCGGAAAGTCAGACTCAATTTTGTCTGAAAACACTTCCGTCATGTCACCCGAGGCTTCGTATTCGTTCATAAAGTCCTGGTATCCCTTTTTGAATTGTGAATCTTTCTCTAATTTGCGTGCGACGGAGTGAAAACGTTTTTTCGCGATTTCGAAAGAATATCCGAGGTCATTGACTGTTCCGAAGTAAGGGACGTTGACCACGAATCGACCGTCCGACTTGCGTTTCGTTGTCGCCTTGAAGTATGCAAATATTCTCTAAATCCCGTGGTGCGATGGGCACGTACTGAGTGATGCGCGAAGTGGCTAGGCAGCGCAGCTTAGTTTCGAACTGTCAAAATTTAGATTTAATAACTGCATTCGCTCGCTTGGTTAAATTAACTCCAACTTGTGCTACTCCCGAAACTGTCATGTCAACCGCTGACATCAGTAGCTCTAGCTTACGGCACAAATGCTGCGTTATTATCTGTGGTTGTGATCCCGTATCTAATAAAACTCTACACTCATGAAAATATCCTTTCCGATCTTTGATATCAACGATTGCTGTCGATAGTATGACGTACGAGTCTTCATCATCGTCCGTTTCTTGAGATGATCCTACTACGAGCGAAGTTGTGAGGGTATGGGAGGTTGCATTTTCAAGAGGCGATTGTTGCCCTTGTTTGTTTTTTGGGGGGCGAGAGTCCCATACCATGTGCAAAAAGGTATGATGTTTCCTAGAGAATTTCCTACAGGTTCCTGACTGACAATTTCTATTTACATGGCCAGGGGAGAGGCAATTAAAGCACAAATGAAATTTCCTAACTATCTGAACTCCCTCTTTTACCAAAAGTTTTTTAAATTTATGACATTCAAAAATAGCATGAGTTTTTGTGCATATTACACACGCCGATTTTTCTGTGGCTACATGCGAAAAAAGATTGCGACCAGGTTTCATAGATTGATTAGGTGCGTTCATTTTACCCTGAGAGTTTGCGGGTAAAGATTGCTTTTCGATATGTGCTCGATGCAGACATTTACTTTGAGTCTCTAAGAAATCTAAAAAATCTTACAATTTAGGAATTTCCTTTAATTTAGTCTGTTTCCTGTCCCATTCACGTCTAGTGTTTGAATCTAGTTTTTTGCTCATCAAGTACACTACTAATGTATCCCGATCATCAGTGGGTTGTCCTAATGCCTTCAATGCACGCAAGCTGCTATTTATGTCATCGATAAATTGTCGCAATTCTAAAAAAAGATTCCTCACACACAGTTTTGAGTTCACAAAGTGCGCGTACATGATTGTGAATAAGAGCATTTGAGTCCTCGTATCGATCAATTAATCATTTCCATGCGATCTTGTAATTTGCTTCCGAAATCCCTAATATTTAGGTAGTGGTATTCATAAATTTTTTGGAATGTCCCTATCATGGACGATTGCTTCAAAAGAATCCCAAAACTTTTTCCAATTTTTGAAAGAGTCGTGGAAAGTCGGCAGCGGCATTTTCGGCAAACAATATTCCTTATCACTAGCGATAGTTATTGGTGATCGCGATCCTCGATTCGATGCTGAATTTAAATGATCAAAATTATCAATACTTGTTGGACGAGTGTTGGCTAATATATATTCTCTAGCTAACGCGACCAATTCACGATATTTATCTTCAAAGGCAAATCGCGTTTTTTCTTCCCTTTCTTGAGCTTCTGCACTGGAATTTGTAGGATGTAATTCTATTTCCATGTGTAAAATATCGAATGCGTCATATTGCACTTCAAGTTTTTCTAATTTCACTTTGAGTATGCCTATGTTACCCGTAGCTTGATCGAAACTGTCCCAAAATGTTTTGAAGCGAGTCACCTTACTTTTTATCACGGCACGCTCAGAGATAAGTTGTTCAAGTGTTTTCGTAGCAATAGTCCTTGGCACGTAGTGCAGCTTCAGATCACAGTGAATTTTTTATAAATTCACATCACAATCACATTCAACATTTGAAGCTAAGTGAAAGTTCAAGTTCAAATTTGGAGAAACAAATTGCGATGAACGCTGGTTTTATTTTTTTTATTTTTTTGAATTCGACATTCAATGTTTTTGATTTGAGCTTAATATCTTTTTACATTCTCATTCTAATGAGAAGGTATTGGTTTTATGTAAAATTTGACATAGTCGGTTTTCATCAAATCTCCACGGTTTGAGACCTCCTGAGTCAGAAAAAACGATTTTTACCAAGGTGTCTGTCTGTCTGTAGTCTCTCTGTCTGTAGCCACGATAACTTTCGAAAAAATGATCAGATTTGATTAAGCTTTGGCACACTTTTTTATGGCCTAAAAAGATAGAACAAGTTCGTTAACCAGCTATTTTGGATAAAAATTCAAAAAGTGAGCACATTTTGAAAATTTTTGAGACCACTTTTTTTTGAAGATTTGAAAATTCTATGTACGGTTATTAGTAGTACGCAAAATGACGAACAAAATATCCTAATGACTTTTCGTGATAAAAAAAAAATTACTGGAGTCACAGGATTTTCAAAATTCCAAAGAACAAACGAAAATGAACATTTTAGGCCGAAAAACGCACGATATGAAAAAAAGTCAGGAGGAGAAAAACGTTGCTTTTTGAACACCCTATAATATTTTCATAACTCCATAATTCCATTTTGCTGTCAAACTATGCAAGATACGAGAAAAGATCATTTCACCAAAATTGTGCACCTAAAAAAGATCTACAAATTTGTTATCATTCACTTTTTGATATGACGCGTAGTTTTTGTTTTATTCGTAAAAAACAGCATTGAAAATAGGAAAATCAAATTTGTAGACGAATAACAGGAGCTACGAAAAAAATGACGAAAACAAAATTTGTTCATCCAAGAAGGAGGTACAAATTTTTTGTGAATCATGTTTCGATAGGATGCGTAGTTTTTGTTTTATTCGTGAAAATAACATTGACAGTAAAAAAATGAAATTTTTGAAAAAACAATGCAAGGTACGAAAACAGATAAATGAACAAAAATTGTGCATTAAAAAAAGGTTTACAAACTTGTAATCAATTTTTGTTGTAAGAATATATTCAAAATGAAAAAAATTAACTTTTTTGAAAAACGGCACAAGCTAAAATAAAATTTTAACTGATAAAATTTGTCGCCTAAATTATATAATTATTTTTCATTTGAAATCAAATACAAATTTAGTAATTTGTATATATGAAGAACATATAACACGAAGCACAAAGTGCGCGATCAGTGTATTTCGGAGCGCGACGACCAAATCGCGCGTCGTAAGTGCGCTCAAACTTTTTTGTTTCTATCATACGGTGCACAGAACCGAGCGTGGAACGCAAGGTTCAAATGATTTTCAAATCAAATATCGAGTGCGAAGCAAGAGTGTCTGGATGAGAATGTGTTCCTTAAGGTCGATAGAACCTTGAGTAAATAAAGTTCCTTTTCAGTCTGAAATAAAAACAAATTTAACAATCACTTAATATTTAGGGGTTTTGATAATTTCATAAGATTCGCAAACAAACTTTTTCTTTTCATCGAAGTCGAACACGAAGTTCAGAAATCTAGAGGAGCCGAGCGTAAAGTGCGATGTAAATACGGCCGGGCGCGTAGCGCGAGGTGAATACATAATCGAGCGCGAAGCGCGAGATCCAACAGTCGCGCGCTCTAGGCATGCTCAAACTTGCGAGCGAAGCGAGCCGTGCGCGAAGCGCGCGATGAGAATGTGCCCGCGAAGCGGGCACATTTTTGTTTCAAATACCAAGTACTACATTTATCGTTGATAATTAATCTTTTTTTTTGTTGAATGTGAGTGCTTTTGTTAAAAAATGAAAATATTCAATTTTTTATTTTTCGAAAATTCATTTTCTTTTAAATTCACCGATTTAGTTGAAAATTCAACTGCTTGGTTGAAAGTCATTATTTTTGGTTTGAAAATTCTAATTGTTTTCGTTTCCTCGGATTCCGATTCTACGCAGAAAATTATATCGGAAATGATCCTCAGTTGGCCTAAAACAATCGCAACCCGTTTTTTGCTGATCTGTGTTATTTTTCAATCAAAAAAGAAAGAATTGGTTTCGATATAAATTATATTATACTTAAATCAGTTTTTTTTTAATTAAAAATAAACAGTCAAATTAAAAAGGATGTAATTATCTATTAAGTATGGGTTTTCTTGCAGACTGGCGGAAGAACTGAAAATAATTTTGTCCAAGAAGAGTTCACAAGAATGTTTGTTGAATGGTTATCTGTTGAATATATACCATTCAGCTTCTTTGACGATGAACTAAGCCAGCTCCCGTTCCAATATCTGAATCCAAATGCGATATTCCAAAAAAGAACAGCATTAAGGGCTCATGTACTCTGTACATTCAACAAAATGAAAAAGGTCATCAAAACAATTCTTGAGGAACATAAGTCCAAATTCTAGTTCACAATTGACGGATGGACGTCAGTAGGTAATAAACATTTTGCTCTTAAAAATATCATTCAAAATTTTTAATGCTCAATTATGATCACAAGTAATACATACAATATGATAAATAAAAGTAACTTTTTTGTTACAGGTAACAAATCATACTACGGGATTACTGGGTATTTCATCGATGTAGATTGGGAACTGCATTCTATCGTACTGGGTTTTGTTCCTTTACGCGGAAAACACTGCGGAAAAGACATTGCAGACATTTTTCACAATATCTTGCAGGACTACAACCTGTGTGAAACGTTGCAAGGATTCACAGTGGACAATGCAGCAGCAAACCTAACGTTTATTCAAAAATGCAGAAATTGCTGAAAGACGTTAATGATGTGGATTTTAGTGTCGAGGATCAGCATTTTCGATGTCTTGCCCATATTTTCAACTTGAGTGTGCAGCGTATGTTGCGGTTGCTGGGAGCGAAGGTAGCAGATGAAGACCTATACAGGGAAAACGAAGACGCTGATGATGCATCAGAGAATGTAGAAGAAGATATAGGCATTACTAAGAAACTTACAATCCTGGAGAAGCTGCGAACATTGTTCAAAAAAAATTAGGCAATCGGAACAGCTGCAAAATAAACTGAAGAATTGTTGCAAATCGCTCAATATTAAAATCATAGCAACAATAATCTATGTTTGTCCGAGGTGGAATTCCACATACAGCATGATGAAAGCAGCGTTGCATCTAAAGTTTGCTTTAATCTTGCTGTGCGAGAACAACAGCGAGAAATTAGGCAGATTCAGCCTGGGACCATCTGACTGGACTCTGATAACCGAAGTCTTCACAATTTTGGGGACATTTGAATCAATCTCAACAACTATTGGAGGTGAGAAGTACGCAACTCTCCCAAGAGCCGTTCTAGGATTCAACATATTGCTGGACAAATGGGAGAGAGAAATTCTTCGCCTGAGCAGAAAAGAAGATCGGACTGCAACTGAAATAATTTTACAAAATTCCACCGATAAAATTCTTCAGTACTATCGGAAGACAAACTGGATCTATTGTATTGCTCTGATATTAGATCCGAGGCATAAGACTGAAGCATGTAACGAGCATGGTAATGCCAGCAGTCTGCATTTTGATGTGGACTTCTTTTATGATTGTGAAAGATCCACTTATAATTTGTCACAAGAGGGTGAGAGCTGAAGGAAAGAAATCTATGATTACACGTCAACGAAGCGAGCTGATAGAAGCCAAGAGATTCTATCTTGGTGGAAGTTGCACGAGCGGATTTACCCAAATCTCTCACGAATGGCAGCTGACATTTTGTGCACACCTGTGACTTCGGTTCCAGCTGAAAGAGTGTTTTCACGTGCTGCGTTGACGATTTGAAAACTCCGAAGTAGGTTAGAAAGTGATTCAGCTGAATCTCTGTTATGTTCAAACTCATGGGTGACATGCAGCTTGGGTAAAAAAATACAATAGATGCTTCATCTTCAAAATGAAATAGATGAAAATGCTTAAATGATACATTAGACAATCTTCATATAAGTCATGAAACGATTGAAAAATTTTGCGTTATAAAATAGTACGAAATTTTGCGGAATGTAAGAAAGGTACCAAATAAGGCATTTTTCTAATAAATACTAGTCAACACCTGCTTTTTATGTGATCATAATCCTGATTAAATAAATAACCTTTCTGAATGCTTGACCACTTTGAATAAAAATGTAATTTATTATTTACCTTAATTTACTTTAATGTATGTTTTTATTTCTTTTTAATTATTATTTATTTACTGTTTTGTAGGTCATATACAGTCATACCCTACCCACAGAAAGTTGGGGTACACTACGGCTTCTTAAGCAGAAGCATCCTACTCCTCAAATCGAAACAAAGGACATTATTGAAAATTGTGAAATTGCCGACTACTTATGAAAAATGTTTATTCGTGTAATAGAAAACCGCCTACGAGAAAGGGTTTCGTAACCTATTAAGACGTTAATTTAAGTCGTAACAGAATCTAGAAACAAAATTTTTTGTAATTTCGTACAAAAAATGGTTTGAAAAAAATGTATTGAAAAACAAAGGTATGAAAAAAAGTTAAGTGAAAAAAATTTACTGCATTAACAAAAAATTAGGTGAAAAAATTGTTTGGAAAAAAACTGTATGAAAGAAAAATTTTGGAAAAAATTGTGTAATTTTTTTTTATGCAAAAAAAAAATTAAAATAATTTAAAAACAATGGTTATTAATTATATTTATTTAAACAGATATTATTTATAAGTTTTAATTGTTACTGATTATAATTTTGTGTTGCAAATTGTTTTTTAAATATTTAAGTACAGTATTTAACTATCAATACTACATTAGTCCACCCATGTCTTAGGTTATGTATAAAAGTGTTGGCCCACAAAAAGTATACTAATTAATAAAATTATACAAATACTTAGCCATGGGTGGAAATAATTATATTCTAAAATCAATCACAATTATCTCTTGGCAAAAAACTTTGAAAGCAAAACTTAAAAAATTTGACAAATAATCATTAAGAAAAATGAATAAAATGGAGGCTCTCCTCTTTCGTCTATCCTGATGTTTCAATTAATTATAACTGATGAGGCCCTACGTCGGCGGGCGAAACGTCTGAAGTTTTGAAATAAAGAAAATACTGACCAGAAAGCTGAAAACATGAAACACCGTTTATTAATACTACATTGTGATTGGTGTTATTACTTGCATCCAAAGTCATCCTATGAGAGCTTTAATTTATTATCCCTCCCCAGGTGGTCGGAAAATATCCACATCTGCTGGAGAAAACTCAAGCCTCCAAGACGAGGCGAAGGCAAGGCCTTGAGTTTTCAAGGCCTTGAAATTTGTCCTCCTTGCTTTGCCTCGAAACGCGAGGCCTCGAGCTATCCTTCCTTGCGTTCCTCGACCTGTTCCTTGCTCAAAAAAGAGGTGTCTTAACGGAGACTTTGGGACAGCAGGTGGAATCCCGCAGTTTGTAGACCCGCTCCCTGCAAGCGGGGCTCTGCAGAGGGAATTTCTTATTTCCCTAGCTTCTCGTGGGAACAAAATAGCGATACACGAAAAATAAACATAAACAATGAGGGCACAGTTCTGGGACCCTCTTCTAACTCACCATCAAAGGTGGACGGCTCTTCAGGGGGCAGTCAACAAGGAGCGGTGAAGACTTCTGACATCGATGGCAGTAATCTTGTTGCCACGTTGGAAGAACAGCTAACGGGTGCACATAGAAGAAGAGACCGCTTAGCGCAGCTTCCAAACAGCAGCCAAGTCAACTCACAGGGGGCAGTGGTTGCGCAAACTTCATCTTGAGCAACTCCTCAGGCTTATTCTACAGGCAAGAGGAGGAAGGACTCCAAAGGCACTCCCCCGAACAGGAAGTTGAAACGGCAGAAGGCTCTGGATACACAGGGCTTCATTTTCGCGCAGATGGCTAAAAAGGCCCTGGTAAGAGGTGTTGTTGCGTCGGGTTATCCTGAAGCCTGTCTAACTCCCGAGGACGCGCCCCCAGATTTAACGATATCTTTATCAGGTCGGGGGCCATCGTCGTGGAGGCCGCAGACATCTGGTCGCGGGACAGGCTAGTAGAGAGAACTCCAGCGTTTAGGCTCAAGAAGGGACTAAACCTGGAGATCAAGGGGACGGAGTGTCTCTGAAGGTACCGCAGAGCGACCGTACTAATTCCCGCCACCCTCGAGAATCCGTCGGCGGTTCTGAAGTGCCTGAGTTTCCAGAACCTCATTCTATGGACCGATTCGTGGAAGGTTTATTGTGACAAACGCAGAGCCAGGCCAAAGGATAGAGGCTGCATTCTGGTTGTTCGTCTTCAAGAATTTTCAATCAAGGCCCTTGCGGCCCTGGATCACCGACCTTATCTTGGGGTGTGTAGAATTAACTTCTGGATGACCTATCTGGACTGCAGATTCTAACCAAGCGTATGTCAATGGTGCAGATAGAAGCTTATCTAAGAAACCTGGTTATCAGTGAAAGGATTAGTGGCTTGGCAGTGTGTGGCTCCATATATAAGGGGCCGCGGGAAAAACTTCGAAGGCATGCAAGCTACCAAGGGCATGGATGCGATTTTGGTGCCTAAGTTCTGCTCCCGGGATTTCTGCTCCCGGTCGGTACGTCATGATGGAAAGCATATGGAAAGCATGCTTAACAGTTTAATGGACGTATCACATGCCCACACGCGCGGTTCTTGCCGACGTTGCGATTGCTGTTGGCGTTAACGTCTCGAGCAATCAGAGCGCGGGTGCCGACGTTGGCGGCTGCGATCGCAAGGGTAGCCGGCGGGCCGGAGTGCCATCTCTTAACCGGGAAACGACGTGAAACTCAATCCCTGCGGTTCACGGCCAAAATAGCTCAATTCACGGTCTCTCGCACTTAAGTAGCCCAAATTGCGACCTGTCGCAAATCACCTATTTCAGTCACACACAGAGCCTCTGAAGTAGCCCAATTTGCGACTCATCGCGCGATCTGGCAACACTGAGCCTCCGCCTTCTAGAGAGGTGGAGGCTCTAGTTCGGCACTGCCAGGAGAACAGGATTCCTCTGCTATTGGGCTGTGATGCTAACTACCACCATGCAGTGTGAGGGAGCACAAACATCAACGGCAGAGAGAGAGATTTAATTGAATACCTAGCGGGCATTGAGCTGAAGATTCTGAATTAGCATGATACTCAGACATTCCAGTTGAAAAATAAAAAAAAAACATCCCTGCGGTATATGAAAAAGGATTCTACGTATTCCGCCTTTCCCCTGATTCGACTGATTTTTGGTCCATTATTAATGGCGTTCGATTTAGGTCTGAAGTGACAAACGTCATCGACCCGAAATTCCTGCAAAATGGCATATGTATCTCCTGAACGTCTTCCAAGTAGGCTTGTAAACCTCGAATTCACTATAAATACCTCCCACCCGTTGCTTGATAGTTGTGTAACTACAATGAAATTAATGATGACCTGAAAAATGTAAAGATGAAAAGGTAGTAGGGAGCGTATGCAGGGAATACAGCTTTTATAAAAGGTTACCAAAAAACTGAATTCTATACCCAGAGGACTTGCTTAAAAAAGTTATAGTGGGTGAGAAGGTGCCGAATTCCCGGGGTGAATTATTCATGACTATGTTACATAAGAAGGTGTTACTCGCAATTATAGACCCATCTCCATTGTGAATAGCATTGCTTAGATTTTCACGCAAATTTTGTCAGTAGGACTAAGTAATTGGGCTGATGAAAATAAAATAATTCCGGAGATTCAATCTGAATTTAGAGCTTGGAGGGTTTTTTTCAGGCAACTTGTATAATTTACTTGCTATAATCTAGATTCGCATGAGAGGATTATATTTGACTGTACAAGGATCTCATTGAAATAAAAGAAGGAACAACATTCGAGGTGAGTCGACGAACTAGTGGAAACTCACGTTCTTGGTATTTCTCCTTTTTCGACCATCATGGTCGGATCGCTTTTTGCCCCCAAATGTTTTCCCCATCTACAATTTTAATTATTTTTTGATATGCTTGGGGTGTCCAGAGACACATTTTAAGACCGGTCTAAGTGGGGACACTCAATTGGGATGAATGAGACTAAATATTTTGCCACTTTTTTCTATTAATTTGCGAAAAATTATTATATTTCATGGCTTATTGAAAATTTAATTTTTGTTCAGATAACTAATTTAATTTATTGAATGGTAAGTCTGATTTGCCGTAATTCACCATTGTGAGCCTTGAATAATAATAAATAAGTTTCTCTTAGTATTTTATAAATTAATTGATGTGTTACTGAAACCTTGTTCAGTTTTGGTCCCCACGAAATCCCTCTTCTCGTTTAAAAAATGTGAGTGTTAGTGAATTTATGACATAAAGTTTAGATTTGTCCTCAAACTTTTGATGGCGTCTCCACTGGCGCCTAGCACCAACCACTTGTCTGATCTTTATTTATCAACTTTTCAACTCCATTTTTTATAAGTTGCACAATTTTAAATTAGCATTGCGTAAAATTGAATTTTTTTGAAATCACAATTAAGCTTGTTGTTGATATTATTTAAAGAGACATTTAGCTTGATTTAAGTCATTAATAAGCTTAAAAATTTAGTAAAATTAGGCGTAGCCTATTAAAATGTGAATAAGTCGTTCCAACCTACCTCTCTCATACTTTCCCTTCCCGCACTTCAATCTTTGCTTTTCCTCCCCTCCTCATCAACTTACTTTTATCCTTACTGTCCCACACTTCTCCTGGTTCTGTTCCTTTACTTCCCCTGCTACCATCACCTCATTTCCCACTACTTCTCCTACTTCCATTACCCTCATGTCCTCTCCTTCCGCTCCATCAATTTCTCCCACTTCCTCTCCCCTTATTTCTCCTTCTCATCCTTTATTTTCCCTCACCTCTCTTCATTTCGATGGTCGCAAATAAGACCATTTCGTCATTTGGATCTGACAAGTTTGAGCGCGACTAGGGCGCGCGTCTGTTGGATCTCGCGCTACGCGCTCGGATATTAATTCTTAGCACTTGGAATAATTTAATGAAACTTCATCAAAAAGATCTCTTTTAGATCCCAGTATTTATATGCGTCATTTTCAGATTTTTCTACGTAATAAGGTATAGTTGAAGATTAAGTTGCTCAAAACTCTGTAGGTTTTGAGGTACACATTTTCATCGTGACACTCGCGCTACGCGCTCGATTTTTGACAGAAATTTGTAAATGTATATTTATTTTCTGAATTACTTACAATAAAAAAACTACAATCCCTTCTTCAGACATTCTTCCCTATCTCGCGTTGTTATGCTAAAAATAGAATTTTTGTTTTCATATTATTTTTGATGGATAAAACAAAATATCCTACAAGTCTTCTTTTAGATTTTTATACTATATCTCGCATGTTTGGCGTAGTGTTGGAATTTTCGATTTTTTCATATTAATTTCGATAAATAAATTGAAAACGAGGAGTCATGTCAAAAAATGGTACAAAAAAATGTTGTAGGAATTTTTAAACGCTGAAATTCCTCAAAAAACTATTTCTCATATTTTGCGTCGTTTATTGGCTCAAAATTTGAATTTTTGACTTTTTTCATAGTATTTTTGATGAATAAAACCAAAATGACAAGTCGTATCAAAAAATGGTTCTAATAAATTTTGTATGACTTTTTGGAAGCTGCAATTCCTTGTTCAAATTTTTTTCCTTATCTCACTCCGTTTGGTTCGAATTTGGAATTTTCGATTTTCTGCATAGTACTTTTTATAAATAAAATCAAAATGTCAAGTCTTATTGAAAAATGGTTAACAGAAATTTTGTAGGATTTTTCAAAAGCTATAATTGTTCTTTGAAACTTTTTTTCGCATTTTGCGTCGTTTGGTTCGAAATTTAAATGATGTGTTGTCAAATTTCAGACAATTCTAATACTTTCTCAATCATAAATGATCAGAATGTAGTGAATCATAACAAAATTTGTATCTTTATTTATAATGTAGAACTTTTGTCCATTAATTGTTTTTCGTACCTTTTGTCGTTTTTCCACAAATTTTTCTTTTTTTTTTCATATCATTTTTTATGATTAAAATCAAAACTACTAACTACTGTTCGTCTTTCCTTTAGGACCTTAAAAAAATATGCCAAAACTCGATTTGATCCGTTTATTTTTTCGAGAGTTATCGTGTTTACGGACAGAAGGACAGACAGGCAGACATACAGAGAGACAGGCAGACGCCATTGCCAAAACTTGATTTTCGGCTTCAGGGGGTCTCAAAACGTGGAGATCCGTCGAAAAACTGTGGTGTCAAATTTCGGACAATTCTAATACTTTCTCAGTCATAAATGATGAGAATGTAAAAAGACGTCTTTTCAATGTCAGAATCAATTGAGGGAATACTCTTATTTCCACCTATTTATTTCTCGTTTCGCATATTGGAAAAAACGGAGTTTGAAATTTATTACTTTGCTAAAAAAAAATATCAGTAAAGATAAAAATATGCGCATTTTCTTTCACCATGTCGTGTTTGCCTCGTAAACATATTATATGACAATTTCAAGTAACTTTTGTATCATTCTCTCATTATTCATATCCAGCAAAGTTTTTTTTACTTTATTCAATTTTGCAAGATGAGGGCAACAATAATTTTCTCGCTTTTGCTGAGTAAGTGATCTTTATTAAATATATCTACAAATAAATAATTTATTAAATTAAGCATCCAATTTGATAACAAATAAATCTTTTTTTTTCGCGAAAAATGTTATTTGCCATATGGTATGCATCTAAGTGTCTTCTCACAGTTACTGGACTGCAGATTATTGTTTACACTGAATATTTAGCCCCGTTATAAATAATTCAAGTTAAACAATATAATATTTCATAAATTTCTGTAAGACTACTCTAGGATATTTAACAAAAATTTGGATTTTAAAACAGATTTAAAAAGATGTCGATATTTTTGAAGAGATCATTATGTATGTTTTGATTTGAAATTGAAAAGAAATTTCATTTATTTGAGGCTCTATCGGCCTTAAGGAACACATTCTCCTTGGAATACGCGCGCTTCACGCTCGATTATATATATATATATATATATATATATATATATATTTATTTAAAAAAAGGGTTAAACAACAACCGCAGGGTTCCACTGAGAGCAACTGCCATCTAAACAATGACACCACCTCCCAGTAGAACCGCGGTAAATCACACGTATGGCCACGTCTCACAACCGTGAGATGGGTGGTCATAGGCAACGACGAAATCACAACGACAGGCCGGCGAAACCTTGGTGTGTCTTGAGGACACGAAAAGACCCAAGGATGACAGCTTTCTGCATCCATCTAGCCAGTGCCTTGGCATATTTTTGGCACGCGGGTATGGCTTTAAGGTTACGAACCAGTGATAGTTTCGCACCTCCGAGAGCACCTATCACAAGGGGTATTACTTGTACCAAATATTTTGGGTACAGTCGTTGCAGCTTTCTTTTAAGGTCTTGATACCTCTCCTCCTTTTCTTTTTCCTTAGCAGTGATGTTGTATTCGGACAGAGCCGAGAATTCGATCACGAATATAGTTCGTTTCTCGAAGTCTTGGAGAACGATGTCAGGCCTCGAGTGTGCAGTGGAGACGGCTGTCCGAAAATCGTAGTTCCACAAAATTTGGCACTTCTGGTTTTGGACAATTGACTGTATTTCCCTTGGAGCGTTTGGCAGGTCAGGATCGCGACCAACACCGTAAGAGTGACAAAGATGGTGATAAAGCACTCTTAGGGCCGCATTATGTCTATAGATATATGTGGTTCCTGCGTGGGTCGGACACACCGATAGTATGTGTTCTAGGTACTCAGCGTGTGCATGACACGCCCTGCACCTATCACTGGGAACTTCTTGACATCAAATGCGGTCACGGTATGCTTAGGTGGAAATGACACCGTCCTGGCATGTGAAAATAAAACCCTCTGTACCTGAAGTAAGCCCTGATGATCTGAGGAAAGGAAAAGTTTGCTCCTTCGACAAGGACTGTTTTTCTACATTTCTGTAAACGTTTCCGTGCATTTTATTGTCGAGTACCTCTTGGTGAAATTTGTGAACCTCTGCTTTCTTTACTTCAACTTTTAGAAGTGAAGCATCTAGATGGAGTAATGCAGTTTCCTCACTTCTGAGGTTAAAATTCAGGCCAAGGGTCTCGGCCGCTTGCTCCGTGGCTTTGTAAAGGAACGACTCTTTGCCAATCATTTCGTGGTTCCTGACCATCTTTAGGAGAGGATCTCTGCCTTTCGCAACGATGTAAGCTGTACTTAGAAAAATTCGGTTATAAAGAAACTGGAGATTCAGAAGTCCGCGTCCGTCTTGACGGAGTGAAATGTATAATTGCGGAACTAACGAATTGATATGCAAGCTTTTATGCATATGCATGATCTTACGCGTGGAGACACCTTAAGCTCGACACGCCTTAAGACACGCCTTAAGCTCATTCTTCGTCCATTGAACCAACCCAAACGAGTAGAAGAGTCGAACCGGGACGGCAAGCATATTATTCGCAGATACCTGGTTCAACGCCAACGGATTGGAAGACCAAATTTGTCGAAGAAGATGCTTGTATCTGCTTCGGAGAGACTCCTTCACTGATTTTATGTCCTGAACGCGGCTTTGAGGCACGCCCAGGCATGTATAGGTCTCTCCAGTATTAAGATGTCTGATGACACTTATATCCACAAGCTCAGGGTCCTTGGGAACGCCAGTAATCTTTCATTTCTTCAGATTAACTTTGGCACATTTGTCCAAACCAAAGTCCGTACCAATCTCTCCTGTGTAGTTCTTGACGATATTTATAGCAGTTTGAAGTTTGATTTTACCAGAGGCATAGATCTTTAGGTCATCCATATAAAATACATGAGTGACCTTATGCTCGCGCTGAATAGGGTCGCCACAGAGGTATCCGCAAGAATTTCGTAGTGCGAGAGATAGAGGCAGAAGTGTGATGCAAAAAAGCAAAGGGTTCATAGTATCACCTTGAAAGACGCCCCTCTGGAAGGTGACGTTGTTCGTTGGTAGACGATAATTTCTAGATGAGATAGTAAATATAGTTTTCCAAAGAGGCATCAGTCTCTCTATGCATCTCACTATGTTTGGAAACCCCTTCAAACTTTCCAACAGACAGATGATAAGTCAGATGATAAGGTTGAATCGAAAGCTTTCCAGTAGTCAATCCAGGCCATTGAAAGGACGCGCTGATGGGCTACAGCGTCTTTACAGACACACCTGTCAATCAGCAGGTTCTCTCGAAAGCCTGCTACACCTTTTATCGACCCACGTTGTTCGTACATCTCTCGCCATTCAGGCTCAATTCGTCGAACAATCCTGTTGTTTAGGACAGCTGTAAAGATCTTATACAGTGTCTTTAAACAAGTTATTGGCCTGTAATTCTTTGGGTTGGACAAGTTGCCTTTTTTCGGCAGGAGTATAGTGCGTCCTAACACCAGCCACTACGGAATAGGCGTCTCTGACTTTAAATATGAGGTGAAAATGCAGGCCAAATGCAGGTGTGTAAAAGTAAACTTTTTCCACCAGAAGTTCTTAATACAATCTGGTCCAGCAGCGGGAAAGTTGTTCGTGCCTCTAAGTGCTTTTTTCACCTCTTCGGCAGTGATGGATGGACATTCCTCCTCAGATTTCATTAGGTTGTCGCAAAACTCCTTGAAGCGGATGATATTGTCCGTATCTTCTTTCAACTCTAGTGTTTTCGGGATCTTGTACACCTCTCTCCAAAAAGTCTTTACCTTCTTGGGCTAGAGTGGATTTTTTTACAGAAACAGGGAGATCGTTTAAGAGGCGCGATGGGTCAGCGAGAAATTGTTGATTCTCGCTGATCCATCTCTCCCTCTTCTGTATTCTCCTTCTTACGTCAGATAACAGCCGTATTTCGTCAACAATATGCTGCTTGATTGTCAGCAGCTTTGACTTGTTTAGTGTGTGACTGAAGATCCTTAGTTCTTGGGCGAACTTTCGAACCCTTTCCGTGAACGGTCTACCAGATGTTATGTAGTCCATCACACATTGAACACGGGACGCATTCTGTCTTGTCCATCTAATCTTCTTGTTTAGTTTATGCAAGCGTCTTTTAGTCTTTTGATCCATCGTCGGTTTTAGACTTTGATTTGAATCAGCCAAAGCTCTCGCAGCACCATAAACTGAGCAATTGATGGCCCAGTGGTAGGACTCTTGCGGGATATCTCCACGAAGTAAGACATCCATTTCAGCCAGATCTTGGGGCTTAGGAGGAACTTGCATGTAATGTTCCTTCTTGTCCTGAAATCGCGATCATCTCTCACAAGGTGCCTGCTTTCCGCGGTTGGTCTTAATGTCTTAATGCCGAACAGGGATAATGCTAGCATCGTAGCAGTCTAGCAAGAAATCCTTGAGTTGATCTGTTCACTGAATGTGGGCGTTTCGCCGGTTCGTCGTCGTGTTTCCATCTAAATTATTTTCAGCACTCCAAACTCTAGGATGATCGGCAGTGTTTGGCGACCCATTGTCGGGTGCTCTGCGCGTTCGATCGTTTTGAACCGCATCTACAACTTTTTGGTTTGTTGGTGGTGTCATTATTGTTCCCACGAGTAGCTGAAGAAAAGGGTTCGTCCATCCTTGTAGAGCCCCGCGTGCAAGGATAAGGCTGCATACTCTCAGAGGTCGCCCGGTATCCCAGAGTCACCGTTTAAGACACCTCACCTAGGTGCCATTTAGCTTTCAGCACGGTTGTTACGTTTTCGCTTAGAGGTTATTCCTTTGGAACCATCCCTGGACAATTGTTCGCGACTGATATATATTCACATAATACTTACATTAAAATGCCGATCTTCAAAAGTACGCCAAATTCGGTGTAGTTTTGAGTTGCAACATTTTTGAGACACGAAAAAAATGAAGGCACGATGAAAATCTTCATTGTTCAAAAGAATAATAATTGATGGAAAGTTTCTATTTGTTAACTTAAATTATTTATAGCAAAGCAAAATGTTACGTGTTAATAGTGTTCTGGAATTTAATAAGTGTTAGAAGCTACTATATCATGTTTTACACATATCATTAAATGGTTTTATGAGAAAAACAATACTTATGTATGCAAAAATACAAAAATATATATGTATTTAACAATTTTTTAATAACAATAACAATTCTGATTATATTGCACATTTTCTCAATGGAATATTAATATCCATTTATCGGGGATATTTTTGGTAGAAAAAAGAATTCTTTTTTATGTGAAAGTGACTAATTTTGGATTTTGGTTTATACTTTTTCTTATTAATAATAACAAAAATATAATATTTGCATAATTTTTCGATGACTAATCAATTTTAAACATACTTCATACTCGTTTGATGAGAAAAACTGTATATAACTATGAAAAGTCTGCGAAAATGGACTCTTGTTTATTGAAATATTTATAACAATAGTAGTTATTAATAGTTGGTAATTATTTGTCACGAGTACTATTGCTGTAATCTACTTGAGCACTTTTAGTCGAAAACCTCTTTTTTCTGCCATTGATTTTCTCATCTTAGTATTTGTTAATATAAATTGTTTATGAAAATTAGAATTAAGCTCAGACTAAATAATTTTGTAACATAATGATAATTTATAAATAAATATTTAAAGGTATTCTTGTTTATTCAATGCTAAGCATTCAAAAAGAAAATTTGATTGATTTTTTACGTCATTGTTTAGATCGGTGGACTAGCGATTTGAAATAACGATTTTCAAATCAATTTAAAATTGTTAAAATTGCAAGATAATATCAGAAAATATGTAATTTGTATGTATTTTATTTTTACAGCAATTACTATTACAGCAACATTGACTAATTTCTGCGAAGCTTACGTTAAGGTGAGCTTAGCTTTATTAATTATAATTAAATATTTAATTGAACATATAATTTCTAGCTATAATAAATTTTATATTAACAAAGTAATTTGTTCTTTCCATTTTTTTAAATTTTATAGGCCATACGTTACAAGAAGATAATCAGAGTTGAAATTTTGTTTCAAATCTCATAAATTCCTCTAATAGAGTCCATTTTGGATGTCCTAAATGTAACATTTCTAATACTTGTTTTTAATATAAAATTCACGTTTTTCTTCAATTTTCAGTAGTTGAGTTGCCCAGTGTTCAAAAATGAAAGAATTAAAAGAAGTTCAATTGCTTGAATGAATGAAATTGATTTTTCTAAATAATGGAATTATCAAAAAGTTGACATTTAAAATATTCATGCTAACAAACATCTTATTTTTTACATGACAATCCTGTACTTCCTGACAACGATTATGGCTATAAGGATAAGGATGATCCTCATACGTGCATCGTAAGCATACAAAAGTTTTCCTTCTCTCTATTCAAAATTGAAAATGTATTAATCTTGCAGCATATATGTGATTTAATTAACCAAAACTATGTGCTTTCAGGAAAGTGAGGGACTAAGTTTCTGTCTTCACAATGGCTGCACAAAGGATTGTGCATATGCTAAAGGAGAAAAACTAATTCGTAAGTTGTGCAAACAATTCTGTTTCATTTATTTACAATAATTCAAAAAAGGGTTATTAAAGTTTTAATCAAATTTTATTTGAAATTGCTAAAATCTTACTGGTTCTCATGATGCAAGGGGGGGGGGGCGAATTTGAAAAATGAAACAGTTAAATTTTCAGTTAAAAAAAATTAATTTTCATCCAAATCGTTACATTTTAAAGTGAACAAATAATGTTTCAACTGATATCATGGATCTTAAAACAATGAATTTTTAAACAAATAATTGAATCTTCAACTATTAATTTAATAGGAATTGAATAATTATAAATTACTCCAAGAAGGTTAATTTCCTACCAAAAATGAGAATTTCAAACTGAGAATGATAAATTTTCAACCAGAAACGGAATAGTTGAATTTTCTACCAAAAGAAGAAATTTCAACTAAAAAGATTAATTTTCTACTAAAAAAGGTCTTTTTGTAATAATAAAATCAATTTTCAAGCTAAGAAAATAGTTTGCAACGAAAAATAGAATAGTTACATTTTTTGTTAAAAAACTCGAATCCCAGCGGAGATACAGAAAGTTTAATTCAAGAAATCATTGTCATAAGAGAACTTTGAAAATTATGCTTCAATTTTCCGTATAATTGTCTGAGAAAATAAATATTAATAATTATTCCAGGCGGGAACACTAAACATGACGGACCATGCGACCCTACTGCCGCAGTACCACATTGGTGCTGATGGATTAAATGGATGAAAGCTTCATTCTCTCTGCCTTTATTATAAGTAGCGTTAAAAAAAAAGAATATTTAGTGTATGTTGATATGGTTTATATTTTAAAAAGCAATCTCAAATCGAACTGTAAGACTACACGAGTATGTATAAGTAATAATTGTCTCTTCGTTTTCCCGAAGTCAGTGCATACGTCCATTTAGGCGTTATAACAAATTTTTTTATTTGGTGATTGGCAGTTGGGAATCCAATTTTCAATTAAAAGAAAGTGATGGTTTATTTTCCGCTCTAAAACTGGTCAGCCTTCATCAGATCTTCAGCTTGATTCGACTGCGTATGCGCGCAGGAGCCAAGAGACAAATTCACAGTTAGGCCCTTATGGCATGCTAACGAAAAAAAATTAAAAAATTACTGGTGGTGGTGGATTTTTCATCGAATTTTTCTGTTTGAGGTCCAAGATTTGATATTATGTTAATTTTTTAACTGTAATATGTGTAATAATAATGTTAATTATAATTCAAGCTGAAAAAATCTAGTTGTTCATTTATGGAAATATGTACTTAAATTGAAGTACTATGTACTTCATTGCAGCAGTGTTTAAGGATGTCCTTCGGGTAGCAAGAGCGCTTGATGTAAAAAGTACACGGAGGACTGAGTACGTCAGTTATTTTATCTAGTGGTTAGTCTTTAGTGGGAAATGGGTAAACAATATTCGCGGGCAGAAATGTCTGGCGATCTCCTGCTGGGGGCGAGAATGTTTGTTATAAAAAGCACTCAGAGGAATGAGTACGTAATTCATTTTATTTGGTGATTAGGCATCAGTGGGATCAAGTGAAAAATGGGTGAACAGTTAGCGGCAGCAGAAATGTCTGACATACGTATATTGGTCATCGTACTCTACTGTGCATCCATAAGAAACCAAAAACTTGATTGCCACGTTATGATATAATTAGAAGAAGACCAAATGACCTTATGGAACATTGATTCTTTGGACATAGACCAACTTCAAATTTCAAAAGGATTCCCGTAGCATATATGTTGTTCTATAGATACTTCGTGTCAGACCTGGTTCACTGGGGTTGTCGAAACTGCATTCATATATACACCTGACATACCCAACTATAAATTCTGGGACAGTTCCTGTAGAATATTGTTCACGTTTAGAGTTGCTATTGATATCATACCCTTAACCCGTTTAAATTTTAAAAGAAATTCTGTAGAATTTTATTTTATGAGTAGATACCTGGTGCACGACGGGGGATTCCATTTTCGAGTCAGGCAGAAAACCCTCGGACAGGAATGTATCATTTGGTATTTCTCTTACTAACCTTATTGGAAAAGGATCGAACTATACATCCGTATACAAAATGTGTCCGCACAACTCGAGAATTTTGGCAGATGCCAAACCTGTATTCAGAATTGCTCTTGACATAACTGCGGTTTCAATTTTGAAAGAGTTCCTGTAAAATATTAGATATCTGGTGCCTGATCTGGTAAACAGGAGTTATTCAAAATGCGTTCAGATTTTCTCTTGATATAATACCCCTTTGAGTTTTGAAAGAGATCTTGCAGAATAATATATTAAATACCTGTTGCACGATCAGGTACACTCGCGATGTCGGAACTGCTTACACAGTTGCTCATCTGGATGTCATCACAGCTTGAATTTCGAAAGGATTCCCTGAGAATATTTTTCAAAGAACTAGTCCTTTCTTTTTATTTCTCAAAAACGTGTGCCAAAGCTCAATTCAATCTGATTAGTCTTTCGAAAGTTATCGTGCCTACAAACCACTACTACATGTTTCACAATTTACCTTACAATACCTTCTCATGAGGATGAGGATGTATAACTTAAGAAGCCTTAAAAATTTATAAAATCTGCCCACGCATCATGGACATTCTAAGCTGTGCAATGATGCTGTAACGTGTAGGTATATTCTACCTTTCATAAGAACAAGCACTACATATAATACGAAATAACGTACAAATATTTGGCACTATACATTAAATCAGTATCCTTCTAACAAGCAATCCCGCGCGCCGAATATCCGCACAAAGCGGAGAGAAAGAAAACCAGTTCTCATAGCATAGAGTGGGGACCACCAGCCAATCACGGCATAGCGCTCGCGGCCGGCATGGACAGGCAGTTTAACCGAAGAGCGGTCCGTTTCGATCATTTCGATTCTTCACTTGCTTCTCAAGGCTCCGAGTGAGTGTACGTACTAGGTTCTCTACTTTAAAGGAGAGTAGTCGATAGGTAGGGTCGCGTCGAGTCCTGCGATAGATTCTTGAACTACCATGGATAGGAGCTATCATCGTGAGTAAAGTGATAATTTCTCGTCTGGGACGAGCAAAGCTGTAGCGTTCTTTACTCGTTGTGGTTTTCTTTTTCGATTTAAAGCTTTAAATTCTTTTCCAACTTTCAATTTTAATGTGTTTTTTATTTTAAATCGTTACTTTCTCCTCCGCATTCGGAAAAGATGCGAAGCTCTCCTCAGGTTAATCTCGATAAACCCTTGGCTTGTGAGCATCCTTTCCCAATCCGGGAAATGGTTCAAATTCTCCAGTGGCTTTCACTTCTCTGGTGAGATTCGTCCCACCTAAGGCTTGTTAGTCGGTTGTGAATGATGATAATTTCTTAGAAAATTTCCAGTCAAAGTAATTTACACGCTACACCCTTGTTTCTTGGGAGTAGGCTGGACGACTCCCTGGCCTCAAGGGTTAGTTTTGCCTAACTTCTAACTCTTTAAAAAATAAATTTTATTGAAATAAAGTAATGGGGGGAAAAAATATAGAAGCCAAGTGCTCACCAATAAAAGTAGCTTTCAATTTTCAATAATGGTTAGTAGCATTAATTTTCTGGCTCACTTTCGTTTCTTTTAGAGCAGAGTTCGCTTGTCATTAAATTCCGGAAAACGGTTCGTAAATTAATATTCTTCCTTTTTTTATTTAACGTGATTTATCTCTAATTTGAATGCCCAGAGAGTTCGGTGATTCACACTTCAAGAAACCCAAACATAAAGAAAAATATTTGACGCATTATCGCCCGTAACGGTACTCTAAATAATATCAGGGATTACTAGATATTTTGGTAACCAGAATTAGTAGAGATAAAATGATTTAAAACGAGAAAGTAACAATGCTTAGGGGGACAAGAATCAGGTACCATAATAGACAACCAAGGATGACCATATGAATAAGTATTACGACAGGTATCTTTCAAGGAGACTCCTTCAGTGCACTGTGGTTTTGTTTAGCTTTGAATCCATTAGGCAACACACTAAATGGCATGTCTTATGTGTGCAATATACATGATAATGAGAATGGTCATCAACTGATCCATTTTCTATACATGGATGACCTGAAGCTATGCGCTAGTTCAAACCAGAATCTGCAGCCATATGGAGTTACTACTCTAAATACGCAGGAAAAACAAAAGGTAAAAAGCGTCGCAGGTAAAAATTCTGGGAGTAATCCCGCCACACAAAGAAAATGAAATTCTCTATACACTCATTAAAAATTGTGACTGTTTTGGGGAGACAGGTTCGCCCCTTCTGGCGCTTCTTTAGTAGCTTGCTAATGCCAATGCATGAAAATACATTTTTGGAAAATCTAGCTTTAAAATAGGATCAGGAACTCAAAGAAATAATCATTATTTCAGAAGTAATTCACGTTTGCGGAAATATTGAACTTGTTTACTTTTGCAGAAGCTTCACACAAAGTCAAGTCAAGTAGATGTATATTATGTACATGTTTCAATTCGGGAGGACAGGTTTTCGATTTGGGTCATCCCCTTCCTTTTTAGGGCCTTTTGCAAAGTAGCCTCGATAGGTGAATGGTTCTGGCTGGGGGCATGCTCCGTCATAACGAGTATTTTTGCCTGAAATAATCATTAATATTTATTATTATCTTAGACAATTATATGAAAAATTGAAGAAAAGTTTTTTAAATTGACTAATGACAATGATTTCTTAAATAAAATGTTCTGTATCTCCACTGGGCTTCGAGCCCAGGACCTTTCGACCTGTTTTCAAGAAACTTTCATTTTGGATTTCAAGGGTTTTTGAATATTATTGTTGGACTTAAAACATAACCTGGAGTTTCGTCAAGGTGACTTGAGTGATTATTTTTATTTAAACAATTGTCTGGCTGTTTGCTTTTTTAGACCTTTGAAATTTTTTCGTTAAAACAACCAGGGGTGGATTCTAAGGGTTGCTGAATATTATTGTTGAATTCAAAACTTAACATGGAGTTTTGTAAAGGTGCCCTGAGTGATTATTTTCACTTGAAAATTTTTTTGGCTTTTTGTCGGGGCTGGCTGGCGAAATATTTAACTGATCTGGCTATATCTTTGGCCCCATATGCGGTAGTTTTTGAGGGTTGAAATTTGTTGAAAAAATTGGAACAAATTAAGACCAAAATAATGCGCCAATATAAAGTTGATTTTGGACATTGTCGGGGCTGGTAAAAAAGATTTCGCTGGCCTGTCATGATGCTGCCTCGCAGGGGTAGTTTTTAGGGGTTGAAGTTGGTTGTATAAATTTGAACAAATTAGGGCTAAAATAATGCGCTCATCTAAAGTTGATTTTGGACAATGCCGGGGCTGGCCAAATAAATTTTGTTGAAATTATCGATTTTATCCACAAAACAGGGATCAAGGTGATTGGCAAAACATGTTTTTTACGACGGCTTGGAAGTCCTCGAAGGCTTTTACATATTCTAGGCACCCTACTCGACCTGTAGCACATAGTGAATCTACGTTATCAAGTAATTTTTTACATGAATTGAACCTTGCATGATTCTGCCCACCGAGTAGCATCATCTTCGAATTCAGCCAGCAAAATCGTAAATATGGTATTTACAACATCCAGTATCAGATGTAGTTCAGGTGGAGGGATCAGCTGAAGAAGTGTTTGGTCTTCACGAGCAATGAAAAGAGGAGAATGGATACAATTGTTATAATATTCGGCCTGTGATTTTACAGAACCTGCTTCGCACCAACTAACATACTTTTGCATCCTTTCTTCGCATAACACTACGTGCACGGATATGATCTGCTGTGAGACATGATACCCACCATCATGTTTGCGAGTTTTGAGTCAGCGGCAATAGTCCCTTCGAAATTATTAATATTTATTGTCAACCACAGCTGCGATACGTTCTCGTAGTTTTCCTGGACACACTGTGTCAGTGCGAGTACGAGCAACTTGTTGACGTCAGAATCTTCAAAACGCTTAGCAGAAATTCCTTGCTCATACATTTCACGGTACCCATTCACTTCTTCCTTTTTTTCACTCGATTGTATTGACAGACACACTTTCAAAAACTCTCCTCCAGCATCAATTCCAAAATTCAAATGACATTTAGATAATTTTCTTTTCGCCTTGACGTGTTCGATCAAGCCTTCTCGTTCTTGCAATAAGCTACTGTTTGGGCGGCTTCGGAAACCTCATCAGCATTGACATTGACAAAATCAAACTCCTTGAATCCAAAAAATTCATCTGCGCAATGGCTTTTAGCCGATAGCTTTATCTGTAAATGGGCTTCAACGACCTTAGAATTTTTAGAAGCCACACGAATAGCTGCAGTGATTCCGATTACTTTCCTCTGACTAAGATGGAAGCTAGTTTGAATTTTTTTAAAGTCTTCTGCAGAAAGAAGTGATTGTTGCAGTGAATTTTTAGCAATTTTTTTCAACGATAGCGACTTGACGGGACTGACCACCGCGAGGTTGAGGCAATGGTAATTTCACAGTCTTTCCATCTACTCTGTGCATCTTTCTTTTTAGCAGAGACGAGGCTACTTCTTCCTCAACCTTTGCACCAGATTCTTCTATACACTTACTCAGATTTTCCAAGCGAGTCGTTAGGTTTCACTTGTGAGAAATACCTCGAGCAATTACAGAAAGGCAGCAGGTGCAGCGTTTTTCGACAGAAGATGTTTCCGCTGTATCTGAGAGAGGAAGAAAATCATATTTATTGCACAATCATAGAAAAAAGTGGACTGGCACGTCTTAGAGTAGAGTACTGAAATTAATTGAAATTAATAGTTTTTTTATTACAAAAATGTAAAATATAATATAATATAAAGTTAAACAAAATTTCATGCAAATTGAGTCCTCTTTAACTTGTTTGGTGGTTTGGTTCAAAAAATGATGATTAACATAATTTCATTACAAAAGGATCATATTCAGAAGGCCATAATTTTGATGCGATTAGAGCTAGAGCATTATTTTTTTTAGATTTGCTAAAAATTAGGTCCTCCTTAACCTATCTGGTGGCAGCTTTCCCCTGAATTGCTCGGGAAATGAGTTCTTGTGGAAAACGATAAATTTTATTTAAAAAATTGATGTTGAATAATTTTGGTTCTATTACAGCTAGAGCATTGTTCTTTTTAAATCTACTCAAAATTAAGTCTTTTTTAAATAACCTACTGGCCACTTTCACCTAGAACGCTGAGGAAATAAGTTATTTTGAAAAACGAGAAATTTTATTTATAAAATTTATGTTAAACGAAATTTCATAAAAAAGGATCATATTCAAAATTAAGTCTTCTTTAATGAATTATTCGGCAATTTTTACCAGCTATGCATAGAAAATAAGTTATTTCCCCAAAACTATTTTTTTTTCATTCAAATTATTCGCTCAAAATCGACTTCTTAGGACCATAACTCTCAAACATTTAGAGATAGAACATTCGATTTTTTTTTTCATTTTGCAGAAAATTTCAAGCACTTTAATTCTTGTTGAGGTGTTTCGGACATAGGATGAACTGGAATAAGGCAATTTTCAAAAAACCGAAGGTACAAATCAAATCTTCTGCAAGTGTTACTGCAACATGTGGAGCATCCGTTACAGACAAGAGTATTGCACCCGAGTATTTACTGAAACAGTCCTGCCATGTAAGCATATATTTATTTCCTGATTCAGTTACCGGAAGTGGTCCCACAATATCAATTTGTACCTTTTGAAAACTTCGGGTAGGTGTATCAGTAATACACATGGGTTGTCTTGTTTTTACGCTAGTCAACTTTTTCTTTTGACAGTACTCACATGACCGCACGTACTGCTTAATTTCATCACGCATGCCTTTCCAATAATACTTTTCTCGAATTCGCATATACGTTTTAAATTCATCCTTATGACCAGCGGCGATCGAATCGTGCCATTCACGAATTATTTCCTTGCGCATTTCAGGTAGGGGGTCCTTGACTTCTCCAGTACAAACTGTTACCTCAAAATCATCTTTACCAAAATGAGTGCGAAAAATGCCCTCAATCACCGACCAAGGCATTTTATCAAAACCATTTCCTCCTCGAGATATGCTAAAAGATTTAATTTTTGAAGTTTCTAATGCTTTCTCTAAAGTCATTACTGCTAGTTCAATATTTTTTGCATAAACTTTAGCATCGAAAGTTTCTTTTATATATAGGTTAAAAACACAATTACGTGCATACATGACTGAAGTTACATAACTCCTCTCAGCTCGGATAATAGAACAATGGAATTGTTCAATAACTCTTTTCCGACAGGGGTCGTGAGGCTCGCGTCCATGGGCACGAAATGTACCAGACGGTCATCCCTCATATACAATTTATCCCGACTACATTAAAACAATGGGGTAATTATGGTTTTTGCAGTATTAGTTCCTGCCCCCAAAATTTGAGAAATTTCATACTTCTCAGTGTCATTTGAATCTCTATCATAATTGTTTTTATCAATTATATTACCCAAACACCCATTAATTGCACATTTTCTTCTCTAGATAATAGTGTCATCGGTCCCGCCTGATTCTCCTAAGGTGCTGATCAGGCTACCTGTATCCGGCCCTCGCTCGTTGCTTGCTAGGCAACCACCTTCCAGCCCTCGCTCGTTGCTTGCCAGGCAACTACTTTCCGGCCCTCGCTTGATTTGTATACCTCTCTAAACCGAGCGCCACGCGCCCTGTCTTGTCCCTTCCGAGAGTGAAAGGAGGAGCGATGCTGATCGGCACCCCGCCGTTCCCAACCATCCCGTCTCCAAGCGTCCCAGGTGGGATTGTCATAGGTGCAACACGGGTCTCCGACCCCTTGCTCTCTTTATTGGGTTGAGACATGTCTTTACCGGGCTCGACTGGAGAATCAGATCCTCCAGTGACATTGTCGTCGTCATTGATTTTCACGTACTCAATAGAATCCTCATCATCGAGCGATTCCCTCTTTTCACAAACGAAGACCCTTTCTGTGGGATATTCGTGATAGTACACATTGTCATTGGGACTATCGCAATATATTTTTCTGGGGTTAATTTTGAAAGTTACAGCCCTAATCTCGTTAATCTGTTCTTTTCGCTTTTTATTTATTATTGGGTTACGCGCTAAAGCATCAGCATTGGAATTAGCTCGGTCTAGTTTATAAACAATTGTATAATCGTACTCTTGTAATTTTATTTTCCATCGAGCTAGACGAGCTCCCATGGTAGGGTCTTTTAATTGGCTAAGCCATAGTAAAGCGCGGTGATCGGTAATGTGTATGAAATTTTGTCCATAAACGTAAGGCCTCAATTTTTTAACTGCCGTTATTATGGCCAATAATTCCTTCTCGGTTACCGTATAATTTAATTCCGCTTTCTTTAAAGTACTCGACGCGTAAGCAATAGGTAAATCTTTACCGATTTCACCCTGACTGAGTACCGCGCCTACTGCATAGTCGGAAGCGTCAGTAGTGATAATAAAGGGCTTTGAAAAATCAGGATATTGCAATAAAGGACGCGAGATAAGAGTGTCCTTTAATTTTTCAAAAGCTCTTTCAGCTTCATCATTCCATTCAAAAGGAACGTCCTTTCTATGAGTGCAACAGGATGGTGAATTCCTTCCAATAGGTTTCTGACCATGACCGCTCAGCACTCGATACATTTTTCAGGGTCTTTCGGAACGAGTCCTGCTTATCCACGGTCCTCACACCTTTGTTGACATCGCCACTTGTAGACCCCTTTTTTATCTCGCCCTACCCAGATTTTTCCTGGTAAGTTCACTTGACGTTTAGTTTCTGGGGACTGAACGAGGGCATCAGCGGGGAAATGGACTTTTTTTTAATGTTCGAAAAGTTTTGCGAGTGAGTCCTATTGGTAAGACCCTCGTGCGATGTTTGGATACGATTTACACGATGAATGCCGCGAGGGTTTTCAAACTGGTTGAGGGAAAGTTTTTTGTTGAAGATACATAATTGGAGATGAAACTTTATCCCGTTTACTCGAAAATGGAATTATTTCTTTCAGAATTCTTTTTACATTCTCATTCTAATGAGAAGGTATTGGTTTTATGTAAAATTTGACATAGTCGGTTTTCATCAAATCTCCACGTTTTGAGACCTCCTGAGTCAGAAAAAACGACTTTTATCAAGGTGTCTGTCTGTCTGTAGTCTGTCTGTCTGTAGCCACGATAACTTTCGAAAAAATGATCAGATTTGATTAAGCTTTGGCACACTTGTTCATGGCCTAAAAAGAAAGAACGAGTTCGTTAACCAGCTATTTTGGACAAAAATTCAAAAAGTGAGCACATTTTGAAAATTTTTGAGACCACTTTTTTTGAAGATTTGAAAATTCTATGTACGGTTATTAGTGGTACGCAAAATGACGAAGAAAATATCCCAATGACTTTTCGTGATAAAAAAAAATTACTGGAGTTATAGCATTTTCAAAATTCCAAAAAACAAACGAAAACGAACATTTTAAGCCGAAAAACGCACGATATGAAAAAAAGTCAAGAGGAGAAAAACGTTGCTTTTTGAACACCCTATAATATTTTCATAACAGTTTTCTGAATTTTTTGAAAAATAAAAAATTCAAATTTTGATCGCAAAAAAAAAATAATGAAAAATCAAAAATTCCATTTTGCTGTCAAACTATGCAAGATACGAGAAAAGATCATTCCACCAAAATTGTGCACCTAAAAAATATCTACAAATTTCTACTGACTCACTTTTTGATATGACGCGTAGTTTTAGTTTTATTCGTAAAACACAGCATTGAAAATAGAAAAATCAAATTTGTAGACGAATAACACGAGCTACGAAAAAAATGACATAAACAAAATTTGTTCATCGAAGGAGGAGGTACAAATTTGTTGTGAATCATGTTTCGATAGGATGCGTAGTTTTTGTTTTATTCGTGAAAATAACATTGACAGTAAAAAAAATAAAAATAATGAAAATTTAACTTTTTTATTTGTAGGTGAAAACATTAATTGTTTCATTTTCAGTGGAAAATCTGTTTAAGTAGAAAAATCAACAACTTAGTTTAAAACTCATACACTTTGCTGAAAATTTTTTTTCTTTATATAAAATCACCTTGTTTAGAAATTCAAACATTTGTTTAGAAATTTATTTCTTTGGTTGAAGATTCATCATTTTAGTTGAAAATTAATCTTTCAATGTTGGAAATTCAAGAATTTTGTCGAGAATACTTTTTCTTTAGAAGAAAATAATCTTTTGGTTAAAAATTCAAACCTTTGGTTAGAAATTAATTTTTTTGGTTGAAGTTGCATTCTTTGAGTTAAATGTTTATCCTTTTTGGTTGAAAATTCGTCCTTTTCCAGACAAAAATTTTCACTTGCAAATCTAACTTTTTGAGTAGAAAAATCAAGAATTTAGTTAAAAATTCATATACCTCTTTGGAAAGTCGTTTTTTTTCAAAGATTTATAAGATGAGTTGAAAGTTTATCCTTTTTAGTTGAAAATTCACAAATTTTGTTGAAAATTCCTGTTCTTTATATAAAATAACCTAGATTTAAAATTCGAACATTTCGTTAGACATTTATTTCTTGGGTTGAAGATTCATCATTGTAGTTGAAAATTTATCTTTTTATGTTGAAAATTCACAAATGTTGTCGAAAACATTTTTTTAGAAGAAAATTATCTTTTGGTTACAAATTCAAACATTTGATTAGAAATTCATTTTGTTGTTGTTGAAGATTCATCCTTTGAGTTTATCCTTTTTAGTTGAAAATTCGTTATCTTTTTGGTAGAAAAATAAGCTGTCTTTTTTATTGAAAATTAATTTTTTTGGTTGAAGATTTATAATTTGAGTTAAAAGATTAAATTTTTCAGTTGAAAAATACGTTCTTTCTTTGGTAGAAAATTTTTCTAGCTGATTTTTTTTTTATTTGAAATTCATTTTTTTCTTTCAAGATTCATCATTTTAGTTGAAACTTTATCCTTTTTAGTCGAAAATTGAATTATTTCTTTCAAAATGATTTTTTGTTATTAATTTTACTTTTTTGACTGAAAATTTAACTTTTTTTATTTGCAGTTGAAAATATAACGTTTCAAGTAAAAAAATCAATAATTTAGTTAAAAATCTATAAACTTTGCTGTGAAACCGTCTTCTTTATTAGAAAGTCCTTTTTTTAAGATTCATCATTTTAGTTGAAAGCTTATCTTTTTTAGTTGAAAATTTACGAATTTTGTCGAAAATTCTTTTTTTTTTTTTTTTTAAAGAAAATTATCCCCTGGTTGAAACTTCAAATATTTGGTTACCAATTCATTTTTTTTGATGAAGATTCATAATTGGAGTTGAAAGTATATGCTTTTTAGTTCCAAATTCGCAAATTTTGTCAAAAATTCTTTTTTTTTCAGAAGAAAATAATCCTTTGTTCAAAAATCTTTTTTATTCAAAATTCATTATTTTTTGGTCGAAGATTCATCATTTTGGTTAAGACTTTATGCTTTTTGGATGTTGATTTTAGATGTTGAGCTGCTGGTCCACGCAGTTTCTCAGTGCGCAGGGCGAGATACGTTTACGACTCTCGCCTCGGAAGGGCCGCAGTGCGCGAGTACTCAGTCGAGTATATTGCGCAATATTATGCATTCCAATTGGAAACGGCGCAGGCGGCTCTGAGAGTTTACGTTTGGATTCCCCTGTCTTGTGGTCAAAGCGATTTGCAGGCAACCGACAAAACTGGACTGAAACCGAGAGTTCGGTGTATTATCTTTCATTTAGGCCAATAAAACTTGAAAAATCGTAAAGGGTTCCTGAAATATGAACAAAAATGTGCAAGCCTTGCGTCGAGTTTCAGATAATTGAACAATTTTATTTTATTTTATTAAACAATTTAATAACTAATTTTTGTTTAATTATTTTCTTATTCACCAATAGAATTAAAGATGACCACTAATGTAGAAACCAGAGTATATTATAGGCATTAGGCCTTGTCCTTCAGAGATATTTTTCCTAAGACATTTTCGAGGGAAAAAAAAATTAATTCTGCAAAATGTTGAAATCATTAAAAGACGCATATTATTCTTCTACATATTTCATCCAATGTTTTAGAGATTGTTTAAATAGTTTTTTAATTTTTATTTGCAAGGGTTTTCAATAGAGGCGTATGAATATTTCCTGTATTTTATATTCCATAATGTTAATAGTTTTTCTTTTACCGAATCTGAATCGTCATGTAAAGAAAGTTTTCAGAAAAATCGAAATTCCTGAAAGAAAAAAAGCCCAAAATGTTAATTTCCGAAATTTTAAATTCCAAAATTTCAAATTTCTGTAAAAACATAAATTTTCGGAATATAGTAAATGCCCGAAATATGATATTCCCGAAATTATTAAATTTCCGCATTTTGAAATTTGTGAAAATAGTATACTGCCGAATTTTCAAATTTCTGAAAAAATATCAGATTTACTAGTAAAATTGAGTATAAATTCCCAACATCAAAAGGATTATTCTAACAGATTAAAATACTATTAAATATTTTTTGCGGGTATTTCAAAATTCGGCATTTGACTATTTTAGAGGATTTGCATATGCGGGAATTTAATATTTTTGGGAATTCGAAAATTTAGGAAAGTGATGTCAATTCTGTGAGAATTCAATAATTTGCAAGTCTACACTTTTAAAATTCAAGAAATTTTGGCGGTAACTCTTTAAAACTGTAGAAATTCAAATTGTAAATCTTGAAAATTCAAAAGTATTTGATTTTGAAAAATTACAATTAAAGCTTCCATAATTTTGATGATTTACTTTCAGAATTTTTTCAGTTCGGAAGATTTAGAATTGGAAACTTGAATTCTGATCTACATAATGATATAAATTTTGGAATTTTGAATTACACATCTTGAAAATTAAAAACTTTTCAATTTTGACATTTATAAGTTGAATTTCTACAACTTCAAAGACTTACAATTTAAAATGCTTCAATTTAAAAAATAGAAAATTGCAAATTATTTAATTCAAAAAATTTATATTTATAGTTATGTAATTTGTTACGTTTTTTTAATGGATCAATTGGGAAGATTTAAAATTGAAAGTTCTTCAAGTCAAAGGAAGTGGCTGAAACTTGTTTCTGATTAAGAAAAAAATTTAATAGCACCGGGAATTTTTTAAAGCTTTTCAAATTTTTTCAAGTTTTTTGGTGCTCAACTTGCATACAAATAAATTTTGTGTAGTGTTTAAGTTAGCAAGTAAGGATAACATTTTAAGATAATTCTGAAAATTTCAGCTAAATATTGAAATACTTTTTTAATGAAGAAAAAATCTATTCAGATTGATTTAGAATAGCAAGCTATGATTTTTTTTTCTTTTGATGAAAATTTCTGAGTTTGGTAATTGCGGTTTTGAAAATCATTAAGAATTGCGCAATTCACAAAAATTATGAGTAAAAAAATTGTTTTCAGAAAATATAAAATTATTATTGTATTGCAATTTAATGAACTTTACAGATTTACAATTCAAAATTTTTCAATTGTGAACAGTGAAAATCACGGCGTTGATTTATATTTTGCAAATTCAGTACTTTATTATAGGTAATTTCAAAAGATTTCATAATATTTCAGAAGGATTTCAGCACATTGCACAAGATTTTAAGGAATTTTCAAGGATGTCGATAAATTACAACTAAAAGGAAGTTTTTTTGAATAATACAATTTATTGAACGTGAGTAAACATATTTTCTTCAAATAATTATACAGTAAGAACCTGTTGGTTCGAATAGCTTAAAATTAATTATTTTAAAATAATAATTAAACAATTATCAAATCATAATAATATTATTTCTAATTCGAATAATTATAATTATTATTACTAATGAATTAATTAAAAATAATAGCCTAAAAAACACTGAAAAAAAAGATTAGTTGGGACAACTAATAAAATTGTTGGGACAACTATTTTAGTTAGTAAATAATGGTACTGCTATTTAGTTAGTAGTGAGAACTATTTTTGTTAGTTGGGGAACGAGTAGTTGCCGTTACTATTTTATTAGGTAGACTAACTATTTCAGTTTTTCAAAACGACTGTCTGTAGGTAGTTGAACTTACTAATATAGTTTGTCATGTCTACTAAAAAATTTGTAGGTATAACTATTTTCTTTTTTTCACAGGGACTAATTAAAATATCTGTCACTATACTATCGAAATCTGAATTAAAAAGATCACAGTGGGCACGCCGGCATCTTTTTTTTGTGATATCTTAGGGACGCTGATGTCATTTAAGCTGATAAGACGTTATAAAAAAATTTGTCTCTATGCCCACTGGGATCTTTCTAATTGCAGATGCACTTTGTAGGTTAGGATTTCAAGTAAAACTTAAAACTCGTTGGATTGTTGAATTTCTTATAAATACATTCAAATGCTTCGATATAATCCCCGAAGCCTAAACTTTGCAACACTTCTGACACTTCCATCAATAAATGATGAACGAGACATCAAGTGAGCAACGAGTTATGACGGCCATGTCTAAACGTTCTCCCTCGTTTTACCGCAGGTATGTTGGTACCTTTGTCGCATTCTCAGTCGTACCAACCACGGTAGCAAATAAAACAGTTAAGCCACCTACTTTAATTTGTCAGAAAAATCAATTAGTAGTACAGATGACTAATTTATTAGTAACTCTGACTACTAAAACGTTACTAATGTAAACTAGTCACGAGTACTACAAACGGCTTCCTAAACCGACTACTTGGTTAGTTGGTGTTACTAACTGAACAGTTGTAAGAACCAATGAATGCTTTACTAATAAAAAGGTAGTAGCCCCAACTATTCATTTTTCTCAGTGCATAGGATCCCAAACTTATTACTTTAATTGTACCCTCCACCTTTACATTGAACAGTTTGAAAACCTTTTTTATATTTATATTTCAAACGAAGAAATGATTACAAGAGATTTTATGGAATTCGAAAATATTTCCAATAATGACACGAGATTACCGTAAAGCGGGGCTAAGCGGGACAAAAAACGGGGAAAGCGGGACACACGAAATCTTGAATTTCGTGAATTATGTTGAATTTTCTGGATGAATAACGAGTTGCTCTTGCTTTTAAAATGAAAATCGGGCTTCCCGCTTAACCCCACATGTTCGGCTTAACAAACCAATCGACCAGTGTAAATTAAATTCGTAAACCTTTTTTCTTCAGGAAGAAGGAGCCTAGTCTTAGTTTCGCCCTCCGTCCTTATTGCCGCTTCTTGACCACGAATAAGAAACCGATGATAGCCAACGTTGTCATAAAATCCAAAAGCGTCTTGAAAATCGTTTACTCTGACTTTATAAACGCCTGGTGTTACATCTGAATGGCGGGACGCCCAGCTGTTTTCGGTTTGCCTCAATGTTTTATGATATTGAAGATTATAACCAGCAGGAATATACCAACTTATCGTCCGTAAATTCCGCACAGTCCTAGGAATTTCCTCTTCACGAAAACTCATCTGGGGACTTAATTCTGCAAGAGAAAACAGAAATGGATTCACTTTTAATCTAGAGAAATTAAAAAGTTTAAGAATTTCTCGATTTTTTTCAGAATCTTATCTTTAATTTGAGCCAAGAAAATTGAACAAACCTTCACCGGTTCTCGAGTTATGACTAATAGTGTCCAATTGTCGAGATTCAGCGGCTTAAGCAGAAACTCGACGCTTCGAAGTTTCTGGTTATAACTCGGAAATCTATGGAGGTTTTTTGAGTTTTAGAATTGAAGTATAACGATAAGTATTATAATTGAAGTATAAACGATAACAACTCGGGCTGCCGAGTTGCCGGGCCCGGGGTGGCATCCCCCTACAGCGGCTGTCCGACCCGGGGTGGTTTCCCCTGACCGCGGTCGGGGACGTGACCGTCGGCAGTAGTTTGGGAATCGCAATATTCGAATTAATAAAGTGTATGGCAATTTAAATAAAAGGGATGAGAAATTGAAAGACAAACGGGCCCGATACAAGCTAATTAACAGGAAACGCTAAACATAATTAATAACTAATGAACACCCTGAATAGTCACTGGATTAATATAATTTACGATGGATGTGTGTGCAAATCCAAATTTGACAATACAGGCACACCCATCTGGACTGCCTTAGAGTAATTAAATACAGTCAAAGCTATCAATAAGACCGCTATGAATAAGGCCGCTTCCCCTCATCCTTGCTCGAGCTCACCGAGACGCTTCCCCCACTCTCACGCTGACTTCGAGATTCTAGTCAGTCGCTATTTAGGGGAGTTTTTTTCATATTATCCAAATATATCGAATATTTTTTTATATTTACGTTAAGACATATCGAATGGTTTTTGATATTTTTATCAAAACATTTCTACATTTACACAAGAGGTCTCGTATAAGCCCGTCCGATTTCGTAATTCCTAGAACTGCTAGTCCACGCAGATTCTCAGGTGGTTGGCAACGTCAACAATGCGTCGCCACTGTTATGTTTTGACTGTTTACGTTCTGACCGTCCGCGTGTGCAGTGAAAAGTGTATTTAAAGGTGTGTCAGTTTTAATCTAGAAGAGGAGAGAACTGTGATTCGGAAAGCTAAAATTTCGAGAGAAAAAAACTAGTTATCTTTTTGAATTATCTTCACTTCCTGTGATTTATCTGAACCTCTATAAAGATTTGAATTTGGTGAGTATGCTTAGAAATAATTACAATATCTTGCATTATAAAATTGTGTGAGTAAAACTAACGTACACTAAAAAAATGGTTTAGCTGTCCCAACTAGACGTTTAGCAGCATTTCGTCTTCTGAGAAAATATAGTTGTGTTGCCTAAATTTCTATCTGTTTTACGTAAATATCTAGTTGTTTCAGCTAAATTTAGTCATCTAGAAATTATCTAGATAAATTAGCTAGATAATTTGTCGATGGCAAAAGTAGCTGAAACAGCTAGATATTTAGGTAACACAGCTAGAAATTTAGGTAACACAGCTATATTTTCTTAGAATACGAAATCCAGCTAAACTTTTAGCTGGGACAGCTTAACCATTTTTTTCAGTGTAAAATTCACATTAGTGAACGGTAATAATTTTATAGAAAATGGAAAGAAAAAAATCCAGAAATTCTGCGATTCAAGCTGAATTGGAATCAATGAAAAATGCACAAGACGATGCATCTTTTGCACCTCCAAAGATGAAACGGGCAAGATTTGATTACAAAGAAAAAGCAAAAATTCTGCAAGAATCAAATTTCCAGGTTTGACATCAGCAAAAAATTATTCAAATCACAAGAAATTAATTTAAAAACTTTCTATACACAAATCACAATAACACTTACAGCAAGCAGAAGTAATTTGTGACAAGTACGGAATAAGCCTGCGCACTCTAAGAAGATGGAAACAATTTTCCAAATGCAAAGAAAAAGGGACAAACAAAAGATTTGGACAATGCATTGTATACGTGGTTTTTGAACGCAGTAACTCAAGGAATTCCTATTTCTGGTCCAGTTATCAAACAGAAAGCTTTGAGTTTGAATCGAGATTTAGGCGGGTCCTTGGATTTCCGAGCAAGTGATGGGTGGCTAGGGGGATGGAAAAAACGAAAAGGCGTTCGAGCTTTAAAAATCACCGGTATGTAAGAAAATAAAACTTTCAATGATACTTTATTTCTCAAAAAAAGACATAGCTTGGTTACTAACTTAAAAGATTGCATTTTATCATTGTGCTTAAACGAAATTTGCATTGATGAGTTCAAGAATTTTTTTCATTCCTGTGTTTATTACAATTCATGTAATTATTCCAAGTGTTATTGTCGATCTGGACTTTGTGCATTGAAAGGGTAAAACTTAAATTTTTTTCTACTTGAGTCAAAAATCTCTTGAACTCAACAGTTTGTTAAAATTAATTTAAAAAATTGTTGATAAATTTAGATCGACAGCCAGTGGAATGTTTTTTTGCATTAATAACTCAAACTTTTTTCTTAATATTTGATAATCTTGGTAGTACCAGCATTTTGTCTTTGGGTCACCAGAATTGTGTCGTACTTTTGAATAATTAATTTAAATATTTGTGAGACGATAAATATCTTTGAATTTGCAGGAGAGAGAATATCAGCTGATTCAGAAGCGGCGAAAAATTACTTGGCAGAATTTAAAAAAATCACGGTCACCAAAAATTGGACTCGAGCCCAATGGTTCAATTTTGACGAAAGTGGTTTGAAATTCAAAGAGGTACCATCATATACCCTCGCTCCAAAGACTTTGACTCAAGTTTCAGGCATAAAAAAACAGCTCAGACGTGTAACACTCGCAGCTTGCTGTAATGCAGATGGATCCCTAAAATTGCCAATAGTCTTGGTTGGAAAATCAAAAAATCCACATTGTTTCAAGGGACTTGACAGAAAAGACTTACCTGTTTGGTATCACAACCAAACTAATTCGTGGATGGACAAAGACATTTTCGAAAAATGGTTTCTGTCCGAATTCGTTCCGAGAATAAAAATTTTCTTGCAGTACAAAAATTTACCGCAAGTTGCAGTTTTATTAGTTGATAACTGTAGATCTCATAAATTTTTGAAAGTGAATGGCCTAGAAGTTGCATTTTTACCCCCCAACGTGACTTCCCTAATTCAACCGTTTGATCAGGGGATTTTGGAATGTTTGAAATTAAATTACCAGTTTTCTTTGGTAAATTCGGTCCTGGAAGCACAAACAAAAAAAGTCTCTTACATCGATCATTTGAAGACCATTGATTTGGTAAAAGTAATCGACTGGGTTGCCAAAACATGGGACGGGGTTGAAAAGTATACCATTTACAAATGCTGGAACAAAATTTGGCCAGTTGAAAAAAAGGATGCAGAAACCCAGACGGAAGAAGACTCAACGTCAAATGTTCTTCTTTCTTTGAATGATAATGTTGGCAAGGAAGTCGCAGAGATCGGAATAGATGAACGGATTGGCAATTTCTTGAAAGTCCTTAGAAAAGTAGACGGGTACAGCGAAACGAATGCAGAAGTTAAAGACTGGCTGAAGCCTACTAAATTGCGTAAAAATTTCCCTTATGTGATGATTTCTTAATCTTTTTACTTAGATTTTTGAAATTTTAGTTACAATTCATTCATATCTTTGAATTTTTTCAGATATAGGTGAATTATCCAATCAGGAAATCTTGGAACAAGTCCGAAATTCAAGGGAAAGTTCTTCCGTGGACTTAGAAAAACTTTCATCTTCATCCGCTAAGGACTTGGCCGACGAACCTTTAGAAAATGATATGAGCTTTTTTTTTGTAACCGTAGCAAATAACGTTTTAAATGACTCGAATGAGTGTTCAAATTATTTTTAATATATTATTAAATATATATTTATGATGTATAATGTAGAGTAAATAATAAAATGTGATCTCAAAGTTGATTTTTATTTTCGAAAGTATTGAATACACCTCACTTGTTATTGTATACTGTTAAAATTGCACGCGGAAATAGGAAATTACCGTATAAAAACATTAATTTGTTTCAAACGATGAATTATACACGAGAATGATATTTTAATATAGAAAAATATTGTAAAATATGAAAATATCACAATTAATATTGGAGAAATATGGATAATATGAAAAAAAACTCCCCTAAAACCCATCAAAGTTGCGATTTCTACGGCGGCACTATTGGTAGCGGCTGACTAGAATCTCGAAGTCAGCGTGAGAGTGGGGGAAGCGTCTCGGCGAGCTCGAGCAAGGATGAGGGGAAGCGGCCTTATTCATAGCGGTCTTATTGATAGCTTCGACTGTAATAGTAATTTTCTCAGTATTAATATTATCCTAAGAATACCTCGTTTATAAATATTTAACTCAGAATTTTTCTATAGTTTTTAACAGGGAAATAGAAGGCTCGTTCGAGGAGTCTATCGATTTCAAATTAATTGAATTATATGAATTGTTAATAACTAATTATTATTATATAACTCGAACGACCGTTATATTTGACCCAGCTCCGTGATTCTTTTTGGAAAACGAAGCTGAAGTAGATTTAAGTTAGCCTTTTAATTTTTAGATTTTTAAATTAATTATTTCTATTTTTAATTTTTAATTGAAATTCTTAAATAATTTTAAATTTCGGTGCCGACGCACGGAGGCTGAGGTAGCAGGAACGAGGCAGGCGGCCCCCACTGCTCGGCTACGACTCCGTTGTCGGGAGTTTCAGCCAATCAGCGGGCCCGTAGCCATCTCCCACCGCCACAGAGAGCTCCGTGCCCGGTCACCGGGAGAGAGATCTCAGTCTCAGAGATTATTCGATTTTCGAGTTCCGGAAGCGCAGCGTGCCTAGCTCCGCCTTCCTCCTTGTGTCACCGGAAATTAAAAAGTTCAATAGATAGTCACTCTCTACACGGACTTCAGTGTTTTACTAAGAGTTCCTCTCCGGATTTATTTTTCGCTTTGTCGCATCTTCAGCTTTTCGGCAGCGGTATTCGGTCTCAATTTTCATTCGTCTTCACGGTTCTACAATTCCAGGCAGTGATTTCTTTGTAACCAGCAGTTTCTGCAGTGTCAGCAGCATCTCCAGCCAGTGGTCGTTGACAGGTCGCCGGGAGCCGGGATTGCTATAGCCACAAAGTGTTATCCGGATGAAAGCTTCTCTTTCATCAACGGTTTCTAGTGAAGTGTATTGAAGTGAAAGTGTTCGTATCGCGTCTGTCCCATCAGGTTGAGCGGATTCCGGCCGGCAGGCTAGTCTTCCGTTCTCGACCGATTAGATCTCTTTTTGTAAGAACGGAGTTGACCCTCTTGGGTTGGCACTCCTTATTAAAAGATCATCTTTGGGAAGCGAGAACGATACACTCACACCTAGAGTGTGAGTACACTCCAGTTGCTACCCTCTCTGTTTCGCCGCCAATCAGTACGTTCACGGAAGGTTATTCCGAACGCGTTGAATCATCATCCAGGAAGAGGAAGCCTCCCTTCCCGCGGAAGAGCGGGAGAGGCGTAGGGCGAAACGACGGTTGGCAGCCATCAAGCGGAACGTGTTTCCACCGACGAACATCACTCGTCGGGATCTCTCTCGGGTGGCCAGCACCAGCCGTGCTCCCATCACGGTCAACTGTCCGAATACACCTCCGTGTCCAAAGGGATTAAGGGTCCCACATTCGGTTCCGCTTCCTGAACAGCAGGAATTCCTCGAATTCCGGGTCCTGCCGTCTTCAGGAGTCCCCCGGATCGCCGGCGACGCGCCTTCCGCCTCACCCACTCGCCCCACAGGGCCATCACCACTTGCTAACGTAGAGGCCGCACAGAATCGAACTCCGGTACCTTCTCGTTCTGCCGAAAACCCCGGGTCCAGTGACGACGTCCTATTCTTATCTGCGGACCAAACGCTGCAGACGTTCTCTCGCCGCCGAACAAACGTTTCCGAGGAGAATCACACCGTCGCAATCTCGACTATTGAAATCTGACGCACTCTCTCTCCTTCTTGAAACCCGATGCTCTCTCTCTTTTAGGAAAATTGATGTTCCCTCTCTCACCTTTTAGGTTTTATTCTCTCTCTCTGACTCATGCTAGGTCCGACAACCGCGGCACTCGCGGAGTGAATGAACAAAAAAAAAAATAAACTCATCACTGGGCGTTCACTCACCAGCCCACCCGCTCCGGTTTGGTGGGCCGCTTAGCCCAGAAAGAAAAACACAAAATTAATAAATGCCGCACTCGGCCACCACCTCCCCCACTCTCGTTCTCCTTGTCACCCACCTGTGATGGATGGTCTCACGGCGTGGAAGCGTCTGAGCAAAGGCGATATAAAAAGGGTTGTGTTACCCCAACCTGCCAGACAGAAAAATCTACCGCAGGACATGCGACAGCTGGACGCTTGGCTCAGTCAGAGGAACCAGGCATAGCCGCCCAACCGCCCCGCTAGACAGAACTAGCCTGGGCCCGACTCGCGCCCGATTACGCCCGCGAGCGACCTTCACCGCTCGCCCTCTCTCTCTCTTTCCCGAAGTCACTCGAGAGAGCTCGACATCGCCGCACGCTCTTCGTCCGCGGAACACGTTATGCTTCTCGTTATTTTTCCTACCCCTCCTACCCTTTTCTCACCTAAGCAATGATTATCTCCAGACCCACACATACATCCCGGGGTAGATAACAAATCTTATTAAATCTTCTCTTAAAATTAATTTTTTGAAATAAAAAAAAATTCAAAATTTTGCCAGCAATTCAACAAATACTTGTATTCTCGAAAGCTTTTAGAATTCTTAAAAAGCTTCTAACTTTTCGAAATCATCGAAAATCTAAACACTTTTTAAACTTTTTTGACAAATTTCAAGTTTTGGATTATTATTTTTGATTCTTATTATTCAATTTTGCACATTAAAACTGGGAAATATTCAATTGTGAAAACTTAAAATTGAAATTTATCCAATTTTATGGATTTGAAATTGAAAATTCTTCAAGTTTTAAGATTAAAAATTAAAGTTCCATTAACTTGGTGTGGTTATATTTGAAAACTATATAATTTCTAATATTTTTTAGTAGTTCAATATGAAGATTTATAGATAAAAATTAATTAATATTAACGATTTTTAATATAAAATTCTTCAATTTTGAAGATTTTCAGTGGAAAATTCTTGAATTTTTAGGATTGTTAATCAAAGATGCATTAAATTGGCATGCTCATAGCTTATAATGATGTAATTTTGAACATTTTTTTATTAGTGCAATGTTGAAGATTCGCAATTGAAAATTCTTAAATTTTAACGACTTTCAATTCAAAATTCTTTAATTTTAAGGAATTGACATTCAAAATTCTTCAATTTTTATAATTTGTAATTAAACATTTATTAATTTGGAACGTTTCAAATAATGCAGTTGTGAATGCCTTTTTGGTATAGTTCTATTTTGAATATTTAAAATGGGAACACAGACCGTTCAAAGATAATGCTTGATCGTCAAAATTTGAGAGTTTTCAGCTTCATTATTTACAATTTCTTTATAACTATAACTTTTTTAATTAGGAATATTTTGAAAAATATTTTCTTCTTTATATGATAGTGAAAAACACTAAGACTGGGAGTTTTTTAAATTTATTTTTGCTTCCTCATAGAGGAAGCTTTGTAAGGGAAACATTTTCCACAAATTTTAAATTCATTTATTTAAACCTTCCTCAATTTAAAAATACATATCTAATACAATGTTCTAAGCAATTGTCCGGATTTGTGTGGATGTTACACTTTTTGTGAACACGATAACTTGAAAACGGTTGCAGATAAATTGAAAAAATTTGGAGGGCTTATTTTCCCTACCAATATCTTTAAATTGACCAAAGGATTTCTAAGAATATTTAATGCATTTTTTTTAGCACTCAATAATATTTTGAAAATCGGTTTTTATAGTAAAACTTTTTTCATTAGCATAATTAAAAGTTGATTCAAGTGTTTAAAAGATTCCTTGGTTCGAGACGAATCGATTGACTTACAATATTAATCCATTTTACTAAAGAGTAGGGAAGTTATAGTATCTTATATATATTTTTAAAATCGATTTTTTATAGTAAAACTTTTTTCATTAACATAATTCAAAGTTTATGCGACAACATAAAAGATTTCTTGATTCGAGGTAAATCGATTGATCTATAATATTAATACACTTTATTGAAGATTAAGGAAGTTATGCTCATTTCTAGTATTTGAATCATCTGTTTCCAACAGAAAATCTTTTTTCATCGACATAATTCAAAGTTGACGCATGAATAGAAAAGACTTTCTGGTCATAAATTTTCAAATAAAATAATTCTGACAATTTTTGTAAAGAAATCATGAAGCTGGGAAAGGGAACTTTTCCGTTCCCTTTTCCAGCTCGAAAAATTATCATTTTGAATACAAAATTTGATTTTTCCTGATTTGTCTTTGTATTTAAATTTTGTTTTGTATTCTTTTGTAATTTTGTATTTTTTGTACATTTCTATCATTAAGTTGATCAAAATGAAGACTTTGGTTCATCTATTATTTAAAAAAAGCAAAGTGCTCGTGAAATGAGCACCAAATAATTATAAATGCAAACAAAGTGGAAACACTCGAGATCGCATTCACAGCTAGTTTTATAAATTATTCAGTTACTTGCTTGCATTATTTAATTGAACTTCGAAAATAAAGGGGGGATGCTAAATTTAAAATATCTTTCAGGGAACTTGAATGAACTTATTTTGTTAGCGGACCTGTAACGAGTTACTTAAAAATAATAGCTTACCACGTCTCGGAGGTGAAGCTGTGGGCCAAGATGAGCTGGCTCCGGGCGGATATGAGCTCGAGCTTAATTCTGTAAGAACAAATAGCAATGGATCAATGTTTGATTCTTAATACTGGCACTGACAGGGAAAGGTCGCGAGATGTGGCATGCTGATTTAATAGGAAATTAGTAGCCCCCCTTCCCCCCAAAATATTTTTTTGGTTTTTGTCTCATCCCCGTACTCATTTAACATTCTTTAATTATTTCATTTTAAACGCTTTCAATAAGAAATCATACAATTTTAATTCCACTGAATTTTACATGATCTTATTTGCGAAATTCTAATCCTTTAAACGTTTTTGAAACGTCGGGTCGTCGGGTCACATTGGATGCACCTTCTAAGTTTCAATACATTTGAAAGAAAATATCATGTGATAAATAATCGTGGTGTGAATAAAAAGTGAGTGAACATCGAGGGTTCTCGATAGAAACATTAATGTTTAGAGTGGAAAGAGAATTTACCTCGGAACTACAGAAATTTAAAAAGTGAGGTTGGTTTATGTGATTATACACTTAGAAAACAGGAATTGAAAAACTGTTCATGTAAAAAAGAAGCTTGACAAAATTTAAAACCACTAACATCAGCAAAAGCTTGTTCTCTAACAAATCTGTCAATATCTGCGAAGAATTCCTCTGGAAAAATAGAAAATAAACAAAAAGCTAAAAAGAGAACACGATGGATTCTGAACTTAAGAAATATCTGGAGAATCGGTTGGCAGGTGTTTTAAAGAAAATTGAGGATTTCCAGCAATGTACGGAAAACAAAATGAAAGATTTAAAGGATTCTGTTGATTTTATGTCGGACGCTTTTGAAAATGTTAAGGCAAGTGATGAAAACTGAATGCAACGTATGCAAATTCTTGAGGAGGAGAACAAACAGTTGATGTCTGACTTCGAGAACTTAAAATCCAGACAAAACCAGAAAGAATAAAAGGAAAATTGGAATAATCTAGTCATCTTGTGAATGCCACGTCAAGAAGGAGAATCTGCCAAGGAACTAGTATCTTAGGTTATGAAAGATTAGGGAATAGCTTGCAGGTGAAAAGTGTAGTTGCATGCTACAGGATTAAAGCAAAAACAAAGAAAGCTCCTATACTTTTGACACTGGATAATAAGGCGACAAAATTTAAATTTTGAAAAGAAAAGAAGTGAAATCCACTCGTCTTGGGGATTGTGTAATAAGAGGAGAAGCAAATAAAAAAATTGTATTAACCAAGACATGACGGTACACAACCAAAAATTATTCCAACTGGTAAGACAACTTCAGAAAGATAACATATGTAAATGCGCCCGGTTTAGCAACGGAAAGACATATGTCTGGAAAAGGGAGGAAACAAGAGGATATGCATTAAGGACGAATATGTCATCTGTCTGATAAAAGAAACTCGACGAGACTGTGAAACTAGAAAAGAGCAGAAGAATGGAAGCAAAAAAGACAAGCTACAAAAATAAAGACAAGGTTAATTGTTTTAGACCTGAATGGATACAAAACTAAAGGTTGTATGTGTCTAAATATTAGAGGTTTGAGAAATTCTTATCATGATGTTGAAATTATTGTTGCAAAAAAGAATACTGATATAGATATTTTGATATTAACTGAAACATGGCTATATGAAAATAAAACTAACCATTTTAATTTTGAAAATTATTCCGCAGTTCATGAATGCGGGGATACTAGGGCAGGTGGAGTATCAATATATATGTTTGAAAAATTTTGAAATCGGAAAGCTTCATGAATCAGTATAATGATAATAAACTGACAAATTTTCAACCAAGTAGTTGAACTTTCAATTCAAAAAATTCATTTGCAACAAAAGAAATAAGAATTTTCAAAAAAAAAGTTTGATTTTCAACCAAATAGATGAATTTCCAACTAGCATAATAAACCAAAATAATAAGAATTTACAACCAAAAGTGCAACAGTTGAATTTCCAGTTGAATAATTTAATTTTTAACCAAGCAAACACGTATTTTCAACAAAATAGTTCAGTTTTCTACCCCCATGAAGTTGGCCCCCCGAAGTTCACATTTAAAAATTTTTTTTTTACATACGTTTGTACGTCGTTTGTACTGTTTGTACTTCCAACATTTCCGTTTGTACCCTCTTGGTTGCCCAGATATAGACAAATCAAAATTTCGTGCCTGCCCCCCGAAATTTGAATTTTTGAAATTTTCTTTTTGCATACGTTTGTACGTCGTTTGTACTGTTTGTACATCTAATTTTCTATCTATTTTACATGGAGAGTCTTCAGACCTATTTCCGTTAAGAGTGCTAGGGGTAGATTTTTGGGATTTCTAAATATTATCGTGTGGTTGGAAGCATATTTTGGACTTTTCTGAAGGTTAATTTTGTCACCATTATCAGCTGAAAATGGATTGTCTTGTTTAAGTGAAGAATCTTCGGACCTGTTTCGTTACGAATACTAGGGGTTGATATAGTGGAATTTCTGTATATTACTATGGGGTGAAAAGCAAACTTTGGAATTTTCTGAAGGTCAATTTTGTGTTCATTATCTGCTAAAAAATTATTTTCGGTTTTGTGTGGAGAATATATGGACCTGTTTCGTTAAGAATACTAGGGGCGGATTTTTGAGATTTTTTAACATTATTATGTTATAATTTTGTGAATGTTATCAGCTTAAAAATTTATTGTGAGCTTTACGTGGAGAATCTTTTGACCTGTTCCTTCAGGAATACAAGGGGTGGATTTTTAATTTTTTTTTAATATTACTTCGAGGTTACAAGCATACTTTGGACATTTCTGAAGGTCAATTTTGTGAATATTATCAGCTAAAAAAATCATGGTCACTTTCAATTGGATAATCTTTTGGGCCTGTTTCGTTAAGAGTACTAGGGTTAGATGTTTGTTAATTTTAAATATTATTATGGGATTAGAAGCTTATTTTTGACTTTTATGAAGGTTAATTTTCGTACCATTATCTGCTGAAAAATTGATTGTCTGTTTTACGTGCAGAATTCTGGAACCTGTTTTGTTATTAAAACTAGGAGCGGATTTTTAGGATTTTTGAATATGAATATTGGGTTGCAAGCATACTTTGGACTTTTTTGAAGGTCATTTTGGTGAATATTATCAACTGAAAAATATATTTCCTGTTTTACGTCAAGAATCTCTGGACCTGTTTCGTTATGAATGCTTGCGGTGGATTTTTGGGATTTTAGAAATATATTATTCGGTTGCAAGCATACTTTGAATTTTTCTGAAGGTCAATTTGTGACCGTTATTAAGTAGAAAATTTATTGTCTGTTTTACGTGGAGAATCTTTGGATCTGTTTGTTTAAGAATACTAAGGGTCGCTTTTTGTATTGTTTAATATTACTATTTGCTTGCAAGCATGCCTCGCACTTTTCTGAATGTCAGTTTTATGATTATTTTCAGTTTGGAAATTGATTGGCATTTTCACATGGAAAATCTTTGGACCTGTTACATTAATAATACTAGGTGTGGATCTCTTGGGCTAACTTAATAATATTATAGGGTTAAAAATATAACCTGGAAATTTCTAAATGTGACTAGATTGAAATTTCAAAATTTCTTAACTGTTTTCCATAGAGGATGTGCCAAGCTGTACAAACAGTACAAACGTATGCAAAAAGAAAATTTGAAAAATTCAAATTTCGGGGGGCAGACACGAAATTTTGATTTGTCTATATCTGGGCAACCAAGAGGGTACAAACGGAAATGTTGGAGGTACAAACAGTACAAACGACGTAAAAACGTATGCAAAAAGAAAATTTAAAAAATTTAAATTTCGGGGGACAGGCACGAAATTTTGATTTGTCTATATCTGGGCAACCAAGAGGGTACAAACGGAAATGTTGGAGGTACAAACAATACAAACGACGTACAAACGTATACAAAAAGAAAATTCGAGAAATTTTAACTTCGGGGGGATGCGTGAAGTTAGCCCCCCGAAATCAATTTTGCCCCTTATTTGGTAACCAAGAGGGTACAAACGAAAATGTTGAATGTACAAACAGTACAAACGACGTACAAACGTATGTAAAAATAAAATTAAAAAAATGTGAACTTCGGGGGGCCAACTTCATGGGGGTCAGTTTTCTTCCAAAGAGATGAATTATCAACCGAAAAAATACAATTTTGATAGATGAATTTTCTATAAAGAAAAAATGAATTTTCAAGGACATATGTAAGTTTTCAATCAAATAGTTGACCATTCAACCAAAAATAGAACAGTTAAATTTTTAATTTAAAAAAAAAGAAAAACGCATATTAATAAAATAGTTAAATTCTCAACCAGAGAGAGGAATTTCCAACTAAAATGATAAATCTTCAACCCACAAAAAAAAACTTTTAACAAAGAGGTTTACCCAAATTGTTGAATTTATGACTCAAAAGACGAATTGTTTAAACAACCAGTTACTACCAGTTACTAACCAGATTTTTCTATCTAAATAGATGAAAATTAAACAAAGATGAAATGTTCAACCGAATCAAGAAATTTTAAATAAAAAAGATTGAACTTCGACAATGAACAATTACATTTTCAAAGGAATGGTCGAATTTTCAATGTGACAAAATAGTTGAATTTTCGAAAAATTAAATAAATTTTTAACGAAATAGTTCAAGTTTTAAAGTAAAGAGATTAATTTTCAACCAAATGATCTAATTAAAAAAAAGACGAAACTTAAAAAAACTAGTTGAACTCTCGACCGAAGAAAGATGTCTTTTTGACCAAATAGATGAATTTCCGAAAAAGTAATTAAAACTTCTTCCAAATAGTAGAATTTTTTACCAAAAGAGATGAATTCTGAACCAAAAACTTCTAACGAAAAACTGATGGATTTTCTTATTGCGTCCTGTCAATTCGTTCTGATTTTATGAAAATAAACGAGAAAAAGTGCTAATTTCATCGACAAATTATATTTTTGGGTTAAAAAATCAACTGTTTTGCAGAACATTTTTCTTCTTGGTTTCAAAATGCATATCTTCCGGTAGAAGTTTCATCTGTTTTGGTTAAAAATGCAGCTGTTTGGTTGAAAATTAATTTTTTCTGGTTGAAAGTTCAACTATTATGTTGAAAAGTATATATTTTTTTACTGGAAAATTCATTTTTTTAACTCAAAATTAAATTATTCTAGTTTTCGTTGAAAATTAGTCTTTTTTGGTTGAGAAGTAGTATTTTTGGGCACAAAATTATTCTCCTTTCTTAAAAATCCATTTTTTTTGGTTGAATATTTAATTATTTTATTGAAAATTTACCAATATTGTTGAAAATTCATCCCTTACGGTTAGACATATTCAACTTTTTCCAAAATGTCTGCATATCCGTCAATAAAAAAAAAAGTTTTCCAAATTTTCGAAAAATTCTAAATAAGGTAAATATTTGTTAAATTTCTAATTGAAAAATAAATTGTGTTTATACTTATTTTTCACTCAGCAATGTTTTTTGCATCGTGGAAGTTTTTGGTCGATTTTTTAATTTGAATAATTTAATTAACTTAAATTAAATTTTTTAATAATTAACTGTGCGGTAATTATTGTTGTATTCACCAATAGAATTGAAGATAACCACCAAGGAGAAGTTCAGAGTATGAGCGATCTTCATTTTTTCCAAGTAGATATAAGACTAAATAGTGTTTTTGAAAAACTTGGTTAACTGATGAATATTCTGGTCTCAAATTAGAGTTTATTCACTTAATTTGTTATCTCTCAGAATCAAGGCATTAGGCTTGTCCTTCCAAGATATTTATTTTTCACAAAACAGTTGTGAGGAAACTTTATTGAGGTATTTATTTATCAAAACTTATTGTCGAGGAAATAAAAGACTTATCAACTTCGCTAATATTGGTATGTCAATTTACAACATTTTTTATCTTCTTGCGAAAGACGGTTTTTAACAAGAAGAACAAATATTTATTCAAGAAAATGTTGAAATAATTAAAAAGACGCATATAATTCTTTCTCATATTTCATAAAATGTTTTACAAACTGTTTAAAAAATCCTCAACTTCAAGACTTTAAAGTATTTTAACGAATATAAAAGGACGAGCAAAAAAAAAGCTCGCTGCGCGAGCTTATAACGTATTTCTTATTTGTATTGCCTAATTATCAAATTAAAATCTGTTCTTCAATTTAAGGTACTTCCTTTATATTTATAATTTGTCCTCTCAACGTTACATGAACCCCGTTTCTCACAATATTACCACCTACGTACAAAATTGATATTATCTTATTCTCACTAGATAGATAGATAAAAGTTTATTTTTCGGTCTTTCTCGCATCGCCACGCCTTGTACGCATGTCCCTACTTTCTCTCTTTGCCTCGTATTGCCAAACTCTGCCGCAGTTAATACCTATTACTTATATACTATTTACAATATTTACAGATTCCTTATATCTACTTCCTCTGCTATTTAAAATCTTTCCTTCTTCATTCCTCTTCCTCCTTCCTTCTCTTCTTCTCCATCTAACCTAATACCCTCTTCACCAATGCTGCTGCCCTTTTGTCCCCACTTTCATGCACCGATATCACAATGCTTATCACACTCCTTTCCACCTCCACGCACTCCTCCAACCACTGCTCCACTCTTGCATCCCCCTTCCCGCATAATTCACACATCCTTTTCTCCCGCGAAAGCCAGAACCTATTAAAACCCTCCATGCACCCACACCTCATCCTCGCTGTAAGCTCCTGACTTCCTTTCTCTGCTTTTTCACACAAATATTGCGCTCTATTCCTTGGCATAATCCACCCATAGTTCCCGTTAAACCTTATCTCTTATTTTCTCCTACCCTCCTGTATTCTCTGTCTCCATACCTTTTCTCTCAGCCATCTCATATACCTTCCTGCCTTTCTCGTGCATTCTTTCCACTTCATCCATGTGCAGTCCATTCGTTCTAAAATACCTTTCGTTTTCAACCTCCATCTTCCAACCCCTCTCCTGTTCTCCTTCTCCCACCAACATTCCTTAACCAACTTACTTCTCCCCTCTTTCAAAAATTTCTCCTTATATTTACACGCTCGAATCCCCGTTAGAATCACTAAACTCGTTCTCCCCTTCTTCCTACAATTGCACACTCATTACCAGTGAGTCGAGCAATTTCATTCTCCTCCAAAAATCATCTGCGAATAACTTCTTTCCCAACCCTCACACTTTCACCTCCAGCACCACCTTTCCCTTCCACTTCCACTCCCCTACCTTATACCGTCTACCTCCTTTCCTAAACACCATACCCTTGTACTTTTCCGCATTCAGCTCTAAACTATTCTTATCAAGTATCATCTCAACCTCTTCACCATCCGCTTAAAGGTCTCCTCGCTCTTTGCTAGCAGCACTATGACATCTGCTTACTTTCCATATCCATGTCTGAAATTCCAAAAAGCGTTGAGCTGAGCGGATACCCTTACTTCAACCCCCTATCCATTCAGAAACCCACCGAAATTCCCTCCCCTCATCTCACCCTATATTCTATCCCATATTTCTATCCATCACGTGCTGCAAGACGTAAATATCGTCGATAGTGTTCCTGCCCTCCCTCAAGCCCGGCTGCGTCTCCGGCAAGATTCCTTTCCCCTTTGGCATCCTTTCGGAGCCTATCCGCCAACACCGTCGCGTATACTTTGTACGGAGTATTCGTTAGCGTCATCCCTCTATAATTTCCCTACCTATCCCTATCCCTTTTATTATATAGTGGCACAATCAACCACTCCTTCCAACCTCTTGAGAATCCCTTCCCCTCGATACTTTTTTCACTACCCCCTTCAGCCCTGCTGCGTTATACCTTCTCAACTTCCTTATCTGCTTCTCTAACTCCTTGTCATTCAGCCTCTATCCTCCACCCAGACCCTTAGAATCTTTCCCTCTTTATTTAATACCATATCCTTCGATCTTGTTTTAAAACTCTCTCTCCCTCTGTAGAGGCCCCATTTCCTGTCCATCCTTGCATTGAAGTCCCCTCCTAGTACCACTATACACTCCTCCCTTCCGCTTAGCGAGTATTCCACCCTTTCCTTAATCTTTTTCATCCCATCCCTATCGTATACTGTCTATAAAATTTCAATATGTGAATAATTATATCAGACAAAGAGGGTTTCTAAAAAGAAATTTCATGAAAGTATAATAAATTTGATATAAGGCTATGAAACGAAATTTTAAAGATTCAGACTTTCTTGGCTTTTAGACTTACAATTTAATTTTCTAATAAATACAAAAGAATGTTAAGTAGTGATTAATAATCAACGTTTTCAAAAGAAAAGGTAAAAAAAAGTAAAATTCGCACTAGTTTTTCTATATTGTGAAAAAATGTTCTATTTTTAATTTATATAATTTTAAAATAAGCTACGCAACTTAATAAGTTTCGTAGCTACCCTTAGTAATTAAAAAATTTTAATTTGTTATTGTTATCCCTCATTTATTTGGGATAAATGTAATTGTTCAACAATTAAAATTTACTTAATAGTAACATTTAATCTGGATCTCAACAAATGGTAATCTATAAGTAACATTTGACAAGCTTATTATATGCATTTAGTTTTGAAAGTCCAATATTCAAAATCAAATTCGAATAATCATCGCGATTTGAGCAAAGCGAAAATTTGTAGAAAAGAGGGAAATAAGGAAGAGAGAAATACCTCAACAGGTCGCAATAGGCATTTGCGCGCTCGCTTCAACGCACGTCTCTGGGTCTTTGAACTCGCGCGAGACCCGTGTTTGTATACAAGAGCACGTGCTCTACTCCCGCGTGGCTATCCGAATTCTCGTATTAGAATTACATTTCTGGCCGTTAATGGGGTAGTTTCTCACAGATTTATAATTAAATATAACGTAGAAATGCATGTTTTACTCGGTTCATGTGGACAACTTTATATTCTTTTGGTCCCAATTGTAGTTTTAAATTTATTCCATTTAAAACTTGTAGGATTTAGTACCGGCCTTCATAATAATTGTCTAATTTATATTCTCTAGCTGGAATAATTAAATAAATATATTGACCGGGTTCGAATTTCTGATCGTTCAGTTTCCTATCATCATATTTTTTACAACGTTGTTTAGCCGCTTATAAACGCGCGCAAACTAATGATTCGGTTCCAATTATGCGATTCAGTAAATTATCTACATACTGGAAAAAAGTTAATGACACTTTTTCATCGGAGAAAGCAGAGAGAAAACGAACTTTCCTGCCGAAAACAATCTCATGTGGGGTTTTTTCAGTAGATTCGTGTACCGATGTATTAAAAGAAAATAATGCGAAAGGTAAAAACTAATCCAATTTATTTTTTCGCAATAATGCCGTAAATATTCAACAAAAGTATGATGACTTCGCTCTACGGAACCCAGTGCCTGTCGATGCTAGGCACTGGAGCGATATCTTTCAGTTTTGCATATTTCTGCGAAACTGTCCATAATTTGGCTCATGAAATTTGAACCTTGATCAGTTTTTATGATCTCAGGACATCCAAAGGTACAAATTAAATTTTCTGCAAGTGTTACTGCAACATGTGGGGCATCCGTTACAGACAAGAGTATTGCACCCAAGTATTTACTGAAACAGTCCTGCCATGTAAGCATATATTTATTTCCTGATTCACTTACCGGAAGTGGTCCCACAATATCAATTTGTACCTTTCGAAAACTTCGGGTAGGTGTATCAGTAATACACATGGGTTGTTTTGTTTTTACGCTAGTTAACTTTTTCTTTTGACAGGATTCACATGACCGCACGTACTGTCTAATTTCATCACGCATGCCTTTCCAATAATACTTTTCTCGCATTCGCATATACGTTTTAAATTCACCCTTATGACCAGCGGCGATCGAATCGTGCCATTCACGAATTATTTCCTTGCGCATTTCAGGTAGGGGCTCTTTGACTTCTCCAGTACAAACTGTTACCTCAAAATCATCTTTACCAAAATGAGTGCGAAAAATGCCCTCAATCACCGACCAAGGCATTTTATCAAAACCGTTTCCTTCTCGAGATATGCTAAAAGATTTAATTTTTGAAGTTTCTAATGCTTTCTCTAAAGTCATTACTGCTAATTCAATATTTTTTGCATAAACTTTAGCATCGAAAGTTTCTTTTATATATAGGTTAAAAACAAAATTACGTGCATAAATGACTGAAATTACATAACCTAATTTAAATGTTGGATCTCTCAGGTCGGATAATAGAACAGTGGAATTTTTCATTAAATCTGTTCCGACGGGGGTCGTGAGGATCCCGTCCATGGGCACGAAATGTACCAGACGGTCATCCCTCATATACAATTTATCCCGACTACATTGAAACAATGGGGTAAGTATGGTTTTTGCAGTATAAGTTCCTGCCCCCAAAATTTGAGAAACTTCATACTTCTCAGTGTCATTTGAATCGCTATCATAATTGTTTTTATCAATTATATTACCTCAAACATCCATTAATTGCACATTTTCTTTTCTAGATAATAGTGTCATCGGTTCCGCCTGATTCTCCTGAGGTGCTGATCAGGCTACCTGTATCCGACCCTCGCTCGTTGCTTGCTAGGCAACCACCTTCCAGCCCTCGCTCGTTGCTTGCCAGGCAACTACTTTCCGGCCCTCGCTTGATTTGTATACCGGCCCAGTTTCTTTTGCGAATTCGACTTTCCTCAGACCTCTCTAAATCGAGCGCCACGCGCCCTGCCTTGTCCCTTTCGAGGATGAAAGGAGGAGCGCTGCTGATCGGAACCCCGCCGTTCCCAACCATCCCTTCTCCCAGCGTCCCAGTTGGGAGAGTCATAGGTGCAACACGGTCTCTCCGTTCCCTCGCTCTCTTTATTGGGTTGAGACATGTCATTACCGGGCTCGGTTGGAGAATCAGATCCTCCCGTGACATTGACGTCATCATTGACTTCCGCGTACTCAATAGAATCCTCATCATCGAGCGATCCTCTCTTTTCACTAACGAAGACCCTTTCTATGTGATATTCGTGATAGTACACATTGTCATTGGGACTAATTCAATATATTTTTCTGGGGTTAATTTTGAAAGTTACAGCCCTAATCTCGTTAACCTGTTCTTTTAGCTTTTTATTTATTATTGGGTTACGCGCTAAAGCATCAGCATTGGAATTAGCTCGACCCGGTTTATAAACAATTGTATAATCGCACTCTTGTAATTTTATTTTCCATCTAGCTAGACGGGCTCCCATGGTAGGGTCTTTTAATTGGCTAAGCCATAGTAAAGCGCGGTGATCGGTAACGTGTATGAACTTTTGTCCATGAATGTAAGGCCTAAATTGTTCAAACTGCCGTTATTATGGCCCAAAATTCATTCTCGGTTACGATATAATTTAATACCGCTTTCTTTAAAGTACTCGACGCGTAAGCAATAGATAAATCTTTACCGATTTTGTATTGTAATAAAGGACGCGAGATAAGAGTGTCCTTTAATTTTTCAAAAGCTCTTTCAGCTTCATCATTCCATTCGACAGGAACATCCTTTTTCCAAAGAGTATTAAGGGGTTTAGCTATCGTGGCGAAATCGGGTATAAATCGTTTATAATACCCGGCCAAACCCAAAAATTGCAATCATCGATTTTTACAATTGGTCACTCTCAAAGCCATCTAGCGGCTAGACTCTTAACACATTTTCCCTTTTTAAAGCCTGTATTTGGTAGCACTGCTTCGTCGGTAATAAGGAAATCTAGATAAGAGGTCACCGCAGGAATGTCCTCGGATGTCACCTTTTTGTACCTTATTATTTTCTCATTTCCAAAGTGGAGAGGTGTCAGCACATGGAATCCTTCTATGAGTGAAACAGGATGGTGAATTCCTTCCAATAGGTTTCTGACCATGACCGCTCAGCACTCGAGACATTTTTCAGGGTCTTTCGGAACGAGTCCTTCTTATCCACAGTCCTCACACCTTTGTTGACATCGCCACTTGTAGACCCCTTTTTTATATCGCCCTACCCAGATTTTTATGGGTAGGTTCACTTCACGTTTAGTTTCCGGGGACTGAACGAGGGCAACAGCGGGGAAATGGACTTTTTTTTAATGTTCGAAGAGTTTTGCGAGTGAGTCCTATTGGTAAGACCCTCGTGCGATGTTTGGATACGATTTACACGATGAATACCGCGAGGGGTTTCAAACTGGTTGAGGGAAAGTTTTTAGTTGAAGATACATAATCGAAGATTTGGTTCAAAAGTTGTAAAATCGACTATTTTATTAGAAAGTCATTGTTTTTTAAGGTTCATAATTTTAGTTGAAACTTTTTCCTTTTTAGTTAAAAAATAAGCTAACTCGTTGAAACTTTTTTTTTTCTTTTCAGTGTACTTACAATTCTTAACTGAACATTAATTGTTTCATTTTCAGTGGAAAATCTGTTTAAGTAGAAAAATCAACAACTTAGTTTAAAATTCATACACTTTGCTGGACATTTTTTTTCTTTATAGAAAATAACCTTGTTTCAAAATTCAAACATTTGTTTAGAAATTTATTTCTTCGGTTGAAGATTCATCATTTTAGTTGAAAATTAATCTTTCAATGTTGGAAATTCAAGAATTTTGTCGAGAATACTTTTTCTTTAGAAGAAAGTAATCTTTTGGTTAAAAATTCCAACATTTGGTTAGAAATTAATTTTTTTGGTTGAAGTTTCATTCTTTGAGTTAAATGTTTATCCTTTTTGGTTGAAAATTCGTCCTTTTTCAGACAAAAATTTTCACTTGCAAATCTAACTTTTTGAGTAGAAAAATCAACAATTTAGTTAAAAATTCATATACTTTTTTGGAAAGTCGTTTTTTTCAAAGATTTATAAGATGAGTTGAAAGTTTATCCTTTTTAGTTGAAAATTCACAAATTTTGTTGAAAATTCCTGTTCTTTATAGAAAATAACCTAGATTTAAAATTCGAACATTTCGTTAGACATTTATTTCTTTGGTTGAAGATTCATCATTGTAGTTGAAAATTAATGTTTTTATGTTGAAAATTCACAAATTTTGCCGAAAACATTTTTTTAGAAGAAAAGTATCTTTTGGTTAAAAATTCAAACATTTGATTAGAAATTCATTTTTTTGTTGTTGAAGATTCATCCTTTGAGTTAAATCCTTTGAGTTTATCCTTTTTAGTTGAAAATTCGTTATTTTTTTGGTAGAAAAATAAGCTGTCTTTTTTATTCAAAATTAATTTTTTTGGTTGAAGATTCCTAATTTGAGTTAAAAGATTATATTTTTCAGTTGAAAAATACTTTTTTTCTTTGGTAGAAAATTTTTCTAGCTGATTTTTTTTATTTGAAATTTTTTTTTTTTTGGTTCAAGATTCATCATTTCAGTTGAAAGCTTATCTTTTTTAGTTGAAAATTTACGAATGTTGTCGAAAATTCTTTTTGTTTTTTTAAAGAAAATAATCCTCTGGTTGAAACTTCAAACATTTGGTTACAAATTCATTTTTTCGATGAAGATTCATAATTGGAGTTGAAAGTTCATCCTTTTTAGTTACAAATTCACGAATTTTGTCAAAAATTCTTTTTTTTAGAAGAAAATAATCTTTTGTTCAAAAATCTTTTTTATTCAAAATTCATTATTTTTTGGTCGAACATTCATCATTTTATTTGAACCTTTATTTTTTTTAATTGAAAAGTAAACTGTTTCTTTGATAATTCTTTTTTTTTGCGAACTTTAAATTTTTAACTGAAAATATACGTGTTTGACTTTCACTTGAAAATCTAAATTTTCGAGTAGAAAAATCAACAATTTATTTAAAAATTCATACGACTCTCGCATCGGAAGGGCCGCAGTGCGCGAGTACTCAGTCGAGTATATTGCGCAATATTATGCATTCCAATTGGAAACGGGTCAGGCGGCTCTGACAGTTTACGTTTGGATTCCCCTGTCTTGTGGTCAAAGCGATTTGCAGGCAACCGATAAAACTGAACTCAAACCGAGAGTTCGGTGTATTATCTTTCATTTAGGCCAATAAAACTTGAAAAATCGTAAAGGGTTCCTGAAATATGAACAAAAATGTCCAAGCCTTGCGTCGAGTATCAGATAATTGAACAATTTAATTTAATTTTATTAAACAATTTAATAACTAATTTTTGGTTAATTATTTTCTTATTCACAACTAGAATTAAAGATGACCACTAATGTAGAAACCAGAGTATAAACGATCTTCATCTTTTTCAAGTGGATGGAAAAATAATTAAAATTATGTTTAAAATTTGGTTAACTATAGAACATACTGGTCTTTAATTTGAGTTTATATTCTGTATTCGTTATCTCATAAATTATAGGCATTAGGCCTTGTCCTTCAGAGCTATTTTTCCTAAGACATTTTCGAGGGAAAAAAATTAATTCTGCAAAATGTTGTAATCATTAAAAGACGCATATTATTCTTTTACATATTTCATCAAATATTTTAGAGATTGTTTAAATAATTTTTTAATTTTGATTTGCAAGGGTTTTCAATAGAGGCGTATGAATATTTCCTGTATTTTATATTCCATAATGTTAATAGTTTTTCTTTTACCGAATGTAGATTTGTCCTCATTTTGATTTTTCAAAATTTCTATTTTCCATCATTTCTATTCATCTGAATTTTAATTTATCATTTTTATTTATCTGAATCGTCATTTTTATTTATCTGAATCGTCATGTAAAGAAAGTTTTCCGAAAAATCGAAATTCCTGAAAGAAACAAAGCCGAAAATGTTAATTTCCGAAATTTTAAATTCCAAAATTTCAAATTTCTGAAAACCTAAATTTTCGGAATATAGTAAATGTCCGAAATATCATATTCCCGAAATTATTGAATTTCCGCATTTTGAAATTTGTGAAAATGGTAAACTGCCGAATTTTCAAATTTCTGAAAAAATATAAGATTTAATAGTAAAATGGAGTATAAATGACCAACATAAAAAAGATTATTCTAACAGATTAAACAAAATATTAAATATTTTTTGCGGGTATTTCAAAATTCGGCATTTGACTATTTTAGAGGATTTGTATATGCGGGAATTTAATATTTTTGGGAATTTGAAAATTTTGAAAAATTATGTCAATTCTGTGAGAATTCAATAATTTGCAAGTCTACACTTTTAAAATTCAAGAAATTTTGATGGTAACTCTTTAAAACTGTAGAAATTCAAATTGTAAATCTTGAAAATTCAAAAGTATTTGATTTTGAAAATTTACAATTAAAGCCTCTATAATTTTGATGATTTACTTTCAGAATTTTTTCAGTTCGGAAGATTTAGAATTGGAAACTTGAATTCTGATCTTCATAATGATAAAAATTTTCGAATTTTGAATTACACATCCTGAAAATTGAAAATTAAAAACTTTTCAATTTTGACATTTATATGTTAAAGTTCTACAACTTCAAAGAGTTACAAGTGAAAATGCTTTAATTTGAAAAATATAAAATTGCAAATTATTTAATTCCAAAAATTTATATTTATAGTTAAGTAATTTGTTACGTTTTTCTTAATGGATCAATTGGGAAGATTTAAAATTGAAAATTCTTCAAGTCAAAGGAAGTGGCTGACATTTTTTTCTGATTAAGAAAATAATTTAATAGCACCGGGAATTTTTTAAAGCTTTTCAAATGTTTTCAAGTTTTTTGGTGCTCAACTTGCATACAAATTAATTTTGTGTAGTGTTTAAGTTAGCAAGTAAGGATAACATTTTAAGATAATTATGAAAATTTCAGCTAAATATTGAAATACTTTTTTAATGAAGAAAAAATCTATTCAGATTGATTTAGAATAGCAAGCTATGATTTTTTTTCTTTCGATGAAAATTTCTGAGTTTGCTAATTGCGGTTTTGAAAATGATTAAAAATTGCGCAATTCACAAAAATTATGAGTAAAAAAATTGTTTTCAGAAAATATAAAATGATTATTGTATTGCAATTTAATGAACTTTACAGATTTACAATTCAAAAATTTTCAATCGCGAACAGTGAAAATCACGGCGTTGGTTTATTTTTTGGAAATTCAGTACTTTATTACGGTGATTTCATAAGATTTCATAATATTTCAGAAGGATTTCAGCACATTGCACAAGATTTTAAGGAATTTTCAAGGATGTCGATAAATTACAACTAAAAGGAAGTTTTTTTGAATAATACAATTTATTGAACGTGAGTAAACATATTTTCTTCAAATAATTATACAGTAAGAACCTGTTGGTTCGAATAGCTTAAAATTAATTATTTTTAAATAATAATTAAACAGTTATCAAATTATAATAATATTATTTCTAATTCTCATAATGATAATTATTATTACTGATGAATTAATTAAAAATAATAGCTTAAATCATAGGATCCCAAACTTATTACTTTAATTGTACCCTCCACCTTTACATTGAACAGTTTGAAAACCTTTTTTATATTTATATTTCAAACGAAGAAATGATTACAAGAGATTTCATGGAATTCGACAATATTTCCAATAATGACACGAGATTACCGTAAAGCGGGGCTAAGCGGGACAAAAAACGGGGAAAGCGGGACACACGAAATCTTGAATTTCGTGAATAATGTTGAATTTTCTGGATGAATAACGAGTTGCTCTTGCTTTTTAGAATGAAAATCGGGCTTCCCGCTTTACCCCACATGTTCGGTTTAACAAACCAATCGACCAGTGTAAATGAAATGCAGAAACCTTTTTTCGTCAGGAAGAAGGGACCTAGTCGTAGTTTCGCCCTCCGTCCTTATTGCCGCTTCTTGACCACGAATAAGAAACCGATGATAACCATCGTGGTCATAAAATCCAAAAGCGTCTTGAAAATCGTTTACTTTGACTTTATAAACGCCTGGTGTTACATCTGTATGGCGGGACTCCGAGCTGCTTTCGGTGCGCCACACGGTTTTATGATATTGAAGATTATAACCAGCAGGAATATACCAACTTATCGTCCGTAAATTCCGCACAGTCCTAGGAATTTCCTCTTCACGAAAACTCATCTGGGGACCTAATTCTGCAAGAGAAAACATAAATGGATGCACTTTTAATCTAGAGAAATTAAAAAGTTTAAGAATTTCTCGATTTTTTTCAGCTCAATTCAAACCCGTGATATGACCTAGGGAAGATATATTCAAAATCTAACACATAGAGGAAGGAATCTTTGGAATCTTATCTTTAATTTGAGCCAAGAAAATTGAACAAACCTTCAGCGGTTCCCGACTTATGACTAATAGTGTCCAAGTGTCGAGATTCAGCGGCTTAAGCAGAAACTCGACGCTTCGAAGTTTTTGTTTATAACTCGGAAATCTATGGAGGTACTTTGAGTTTTAGAATTGCAGTATAACGACAAGTAAAGTTTAGATTCAACTTTAATCTTCAACCAAGTAGTTAAATTTTCAATTTCAATTTAGAGAAATTAAAATGTTTCAGAATTTCGCGAATTTTACCAGCTCGACCTGAAGCCGTGATGTGGCCTGGAAAAGTTGTAGCAATTATTTGAAATTTAGAGGAAGGAATCTCTTAAACTTTATCTTCAATTGGGGAAAAGAAAGTTTCAAAGCTTACACGGGTTCCCGAGTTATGACTGAAAATTTCGAAGCGTCAACTGGTGAATTTTTTAAATTCGACTATTCCAGGAATTTTTAATTTTAAATCGTTAATAATGGAGAATTTTCGAATAAAAGTCTGCAACATTGAAAGAAGTGACATTGTGAAACTCACAAATTGAACCACATCTTCCAAATTATTCTATCTTAAAAATTGACTTATTACAAAAAAAAAAAACTTAAAATTGCATAATTTTCTATTATACACATTAATTATTGAAGAGTCTTCAATTGCAAATATTAAAAATTGAACATTTTCCATTGTAAATCTGTAAATAATATATTTAATTTATTTAACATATTCCAAAACAACATGCAGAATTACATTATTTTAATCGATAAAAATTCCAAATTAATGAATCTTCAATTATCAATGCGAAAAATTAAAGAATTACCCAATGTAAATCATCAAAATTGAACTACATATTCCAAATGAATAGATTTTAAAAACTGAATAATTGTCGATTTTGAATCTTCAAACATGACTAATTTTAAATTTTAAATATTAAAAATAGAACTATATTAGGAAGGCATTCATAATGCATCATTTTGCACTATGAACATTCCAAATTAATAAATTTTTAAATATCAGTTTTAAAAATGGCAGAATTTTGAATTGCAATTCCTTAAAATTGAAGAATTTTAAATTGAAAGTCGTTAAAATTTAAGAATTCTTAATTGTAAATCTTCAACATGGCACTATTAAAAAATGTTCAAAATTAGATCATTTTAAACTAACTTTTCGAAAACATCGAAAATCTAAACATTTTTTAAAATTTTTTGACACATTTCAAGTTTTGGATTATTATTTTTGATTCTTATTATTCAATTTTGCACATTAAAACTGGAAAATATTCAATTGTGAAAACTTAAAATTGAAATTTATCCAATTTTATGGATTTGAAATTGAAAATTCTTCAAGTTTTAAGATTTAAAATTAAAGTTCCATTAACTTGGAGTGGTTATATTTCAAAACTATATAATTCCTAATCTTTTTTTAATAGTTCAATATGAAGATTTATAGATGAAAATTAATTAATATTAACGATTTTTAATATAAAATTCTTCAATTTTGAAGATTTTCAGTGGAAAATTCTTGAATTTTTAAGATTGTTAATCAAAGATGCATTAAATTGGCATGCTCATAGCTTATAAATTTTAAGGAATTGACATTCAAAATTCTTCATTTTTATAATTTGTAATTAAACATTTATTAATTTGGAACGTTTATAGTTCAAAATAATGCCATTGTGAATGCCTTTTTGGTATAGTTCTATTTTGAATATTTAAAATGGGAAATTCTTCCATTTTTATGATTGATAACACAGCCACACAAAAAAAAACTTTTTTTCGGATCTGGAGGTCAGACCATGTTTACAATAGGTTTTTGGGGTCGCTGAATGTGAATCCGAGGTCCAAAAAACCCCAGCCCGTCAGGGTTCTGACATAACCTCAAAAAACGTCATAAAAAATCTTTTTTCGGGTCTGGAGGACAGACCATGTTTCCTATATGTTTTTGGGGTCGCTGAATCCGAATCCGAGGTCCAAAGAACCCCAGAACGTGAGGGTTCTGACATAACCTCCAAAAACCTCATAATAAATCATTTTGTGGGTCTGTAGGTCAGACCATGTTTCCTATATGTTTTGGGGGTCGCTGAATCCGAATCCGAGGTCCAAAGAACCCCAGCACGTCAGGGTTCTGACATAACCTCAAAAAACCTCATAAATTTTTTTTTTCCGGTCTGGAGGTCAGACGAGGTTTACTATATGTTTTTGGGGTCGCTGAATCCGAATCCGTAGCATCCAGGACACCTCCTCGCGGTGACGGCGGGCAACGGAATGAGCCTGTGATCCGGCTAAGTCCCTGGAGTACGGCTTTGATGCCGTCATGGCAGGCGCACCCAAGCGTTTTACGATGTAGACAGTCGGATCCTCAGGATTCGGATTCAGCGACCCCAAAAACATATAATAAACATGGTCTGATCCCCGGACTCGAACAAAATTTTCATGAGATTTTTTGTGTTTATGTCAGAATTCTGACGTGCTAGGGGTTTTTGGACCTCGGATTCGGATTCAGCGACCCCAAAGACATATAGTAAATATGGTTTGAATTCCAGACACGAAAAAAGATTTTTTTTATACGGTTTTTTTGAGTTTATGTCAGAACCCTAACATGCTGGGGTTTTTTGGACCTCTGATTCGGATTCAGGGACCCCAAAAACATATAGTAAACATGGTCTGACCTCCAGGCCCGAAAAAAGATTTTTATGAGGTTTTTTGAGGTTATGTAAGAACCCTGACGTGCTGGGGGTTTTTGGACCTCGGATTCGGATTCAGCGACCCCAAAGACATATAGTAAATATGTTTTGAATTCCAGACACGAAAAAAGATTTTTTTATACGGTTTTTTTGAGGTTATGTCAGAACCCTGACATGCTGGGGTTTTTTAGACCTCTGATTCGGATTCAGCGACCCCAAAAACATATAGTAAACATGGTCTGACATCCAGGCCCGAAAAAAGATTTTTATGATGTTTTTTGAGGTTATGTCAGAACCCTGACGTGCTGGGGTTTTTTGGACCTCGGATTCGGATTCGGCGACCCCAAGAGCCTATAGTAAACATGGTCTGAACTCCAGATACAAAAAAAATTTTTTTTTGTGTGGCTGTGTAATTGACAATTCATTAATTTGGAATTTTTATGGATTAAAATGATGTAACTCTGATTGTTTTTCTGAAATATGGTAACAAAAATTAAATATATTATCTGAAGATTTAGAGTGGAATATTGTTCAATTGCAAATATTTGCAATTGAAGACTCTATAATAGAAAATTATGCAATTTTAAATGTTTTTTTTTAATAATTCAATTTTTAAGATTTTAATTTCGAAGATGTGGTTCAATTTTGAAATTTAACAATATCACTTTATTCATTGTTATATATTTTTATTTGAAAAATCTTCATTATTAACGATTTGCTATTTAAAATTCTTGAATCTTGAAAATATAGAGTTGTAAGTTATTCAGTTTTCAATTAGGAACCTTTTTTGTTGTTGGAAGAGTTCAATTTTGAAAAGTTACAACGGATCATTCTTTATATTTAACGATTTCCACTTTAAAATAGTAATGTCCAAAATTTTTGAATTCCCAAAAAATAGTAAATGGACTCAAATTCCCGAAAAATATTTAGTTAAAAATTTTTTTTGTTTTTTTAACATTCATCATTTTAGTTGGAAATTCAATTCTTTGCTTCAAAATTGAACTATTTTGTTAAAAATTCGTTTTTTCTTTTGGGTTGAAAATTAATTCTTTGGTGTGAAAATTCAATAATTCGATTTTTGGTTGGAAATTTATCTTTTTGGCTAAAAATTCAACTAATTGGTTGGGTTTTGAACACTTTTGTCAAAAATTGATTTTCTTTCTTTGAACATTCATCGTTTTATTCGAAAGGTCATGTTAAAAATTTAACTACTTAGTTGAAAATTCGCTTTTTTGGTAGGAAATTTATTTTTTTAGCTGCGAATTTAACTATTCCTTTCTTGAGGGAAAATTTACCTTTTTGAATTGGAAATTATACTATTTGGGTATTAAAAACTCTAAAAGTAGTAGTACATGGACCGTTCAAAGATAATGCTTTATCGTCAAAATTTGAGAATTTTCAGCTTCATTATTTACAATTTTTTTATAACTATAACTTCTTTAATTAGGAATATTTTGAAAAATATTTTCTTACTTATATGATAGTGAAAAACACTGAGACTGGGAGTTTTTTCAATTTATTTTTGCTTCCTCATAGAGGAAGCTTTGTAAGGGTAACATTTTCCAAAAATTTTAAATTCATTTAATTAAACCTTCCTCAATTTAAAAATACATATCTAATACAATGTTCTAAGCAATTGTCCGGATGTGTGTGGATGTTACACTTTTTTGTGAACATGATAACTTGAAAACGGTTGGAGATAAATTGAAGAAATTTGGAGGGCTTATTTTCCCCACCAATATCTTCAAACTGACCAAAGGATTTCTAAGAATATTTATTGCATGTTTTTAGCACTCAATAATATTTTAAAAATAGGTTTTTATAGTAAAACTTTTTCCATTAGCATAATTCAAAGTTGATGCAAGAATATAAAAGATACCTTGAATCGATTGACTTATAATATTAATATATTTTATTAAAGAGTAGGGAAGTTTTGGTAATTTATATATTTTTAAAATCGATTTTTTATAGTGCAACTTTTTTCATTAACGTAACACAAAGTTGATGCAAGAACAGAAAAGATGTGTTGATTCGAAAGGAATCGATTGACCGGAATATTGATACATTTTATTGAAGAGTAAGGAAGCTATGGTAATGCATAATATTTGAAAATACGGGGTTTTATAGTAAAACTTTTTTCATTAACATAATTCAAAGTTGATGCGAGAACATAAAAGATTCCTTGATTCGAGGTCAATCGATTGATCTATAATACTAATACACTTCATTGAAGATTAAGGAAGTTATTCACATTTATAGTATTTGAATCATCTGTTTCAAGCAGAAAATCTTTTTTCATCGACATAATTCAAAGTTGACGCATGAATAGAAAAAACTTTTTGGTCATAACTTTCCAAATAAAATAATTCTGACAATTTTTGTAAAGAAATCATAAAGCTGGGAAAGAGAACTTTTCCGTTCCCCTTTCCAGCTCGAAAAATTATCATTTTGAATACAAAATTTGATTTTTCCTGATTTGTCTTTGTATTTAAATTTTTTTTGTATTATTTTGCAATTATGTATTTTTTGTACATTTCTGTCTTTAAGTTGATCAAAATGAAGACTTTGGTTCATCTATTATTTAAAAAAAGCAAAGTGCTCGTGAAATGAGCAACAAATAATTATAAATGCAAACAAAGTGGAAACACTCGAGATCGCATTCACAGCTAGTTTTATAAATTATTCAGTTACTTTTTTGCATTATTTAATCGAACTTCAAAAATAAAGGGGGGAGGCTAAATATAAAGTAACTTTCAGGGAACTTGAATGAACTTCTTTTATTAACGGACCTGTAACGAGTTACATCAAAATAATAACTTACCACGCCTCGGAGGTGGAGCTATGGACGGAGATGAGCTGGTTCTAGGCACAGATGGGCTGGTTCTAGGCACGGATGGGCTGGTTATGGGCACAGATTGGCTCGGGCGCTCGCATTCTAAAGTTTTACTGATTCCCCCGCCTTGCGAGCTTAATTCTGTAAGAACAAATAGCAATGGATCATTGTTTGATTCTTAATAATGGCACTGACCGGGAAAGGTCGCGAGATGTGGCATGCTGATTTAATAGGAAATTAGTAGCCCCCCCAAAAAAAAATATATTTTTTGGTTGTTGTCTCATCCACGTACTCATTTAACATTCTTTAATTATTTCATTTTGAACGCTTTCAATAAGAAATCATACAATTTTAATTCCACTGAATTTTACATGATCTTATTTGCAAAATTCTCGTTCATGTGAAAAAGAAGCTACACAAAATTTAAAAACAATAACATCAGAGAAAGCTTGTTCTCTAACAAATCTGTAAATATCTGCGAAGCATTCCTCTGGAAAAATAGAAAATAAACAGAAAGCTAAACAGAGAACACGATGGATTCTGAATTCAAGAAATATCTGGAGAATCAGTTGGCAGAAAATTGAGGATTCCCAGAAGTGTACGGAAAACGAAATGAAAGATTTAAAGGATGCTGTTGATTTTATGTCGGACGCTTTTGAAAATGTTAAGGCAAGTAATGAAAACTCAATGGAACGTATGCAAATTCTTGAGGAGAGAACAAACAGTTGGTGTCTGACGTTGAGGCCTTAAAATCCAGACAAAACCAGAAAGAACAAGAAGAAAATTCGAATAATCTAGTCATCTCGGAAATCCCACATCAAGAAGGAGAATCTACCAAGGAACTAGTATCTTAAGTTATAAAAGAAAAGAAGTCAAATCCACTCGTCTTGGGGATTGTGTAATAAGAGGAGAAGCAAATAAACAAATTTATATTAACGAGGACATGACCATGCACAACCAAAAATTATTTCAACTGGTAAGACAACTTCAGAAAGATGACATCTGTAAATGCGCCTGGTTTAACAACGGAAAGACATATGTCTGGAAAAAGGAAGGAGGCAAGAGGATATGGATTAAGGACGAATAAGTCATCTGTCTGATAAAAGAAACTTTAAGAGACTGTGAAAGAAGACAGAAGAAGAATGGAAGCAAAGAAGACAAGCTACAAAAATAAAGACAAGGTTAATTGTTTTAGACCTGAATGGATACAAAACTAAAGGTAGTATGTGTAAATATTACGGGTTTGAGACATTTTTTTGATGAAATTAAAAGTATTGTTGCAAAAAAGAATACTGATATAGATATTTTGATATTAACTGAAATATGGCTATATGAAAATGAAACTAAGCATTTTAATTTTGAAAATTATTCCGCAGTTCATGATTGCGGGGATACTAGGGCAGGTGGAGTATCAATATATGTTTGAAAAATTTTAAAATCGGAAAGCTTCATGAATCAGTATAATGATAATAAACTGAAAAATTTTCAACCAGGTAGTTGAACATTCAATTCAAAAAATTCATTTGCAACAAAAGAAATAAGAATTAAAAAAAAAAACAGTTTGATTTTCAACCAAATAGATGAATTTCCAACTAGTATAATAAACCAAAGTAATAAGAACTTACAACCAAAAATGCAACAGTTGAATTTCCAGTTAAATCATTTAATTTTTAACCAAGCAAACACGTATTTTAAACAAAATTGTTCAGTTTTCTTCCAAAGAGATGAACTGTCAACCGAAAAAATACAATTTTGATAGATGAATTTTCTCTAAAGAAAAAATGAATTTTCAAGGACATATGTAAGTTTTCAATCAAATAGTTGACTATTCAACCAAAAATAGAACAGTTAAATTTTTATTTGAAAAATTAATTAAAAAAAAAACGCATATTTAATAAAATAGTTAAATTCTCAACCACAGAGAGGAATTTCCAACTAAAATGATAAATCTTTAACCCACAAAAAAAAATTTAACAAAGGACTTTAACCAGCTTGTTGAATTTATAACCAAAAAGACGAATTTATCAAACAACCAGTTACTACCAGTTACTAACCAGATTTTTCTATCTAAATAGATGAAAATTAAACAAAGATGAAATGTTCAACCGAATAGTTGAATTTTCGATAAATTTAATAACTTTTAAACGAAATAGTTCAAGTTTTAAAGTAAAGAGATTAATTTTCAACCAAATGATCTAATTAAAAAAAAAAGACGAAAGTTCAACAAACTAGTTGAACTCTCGACCGAAGAAAGATGTCTTTTTGACAAAATAGATGAATTTTCGAAGAAGTATTTAAAACTTCTTCCAAATAGTAGAATTTTTGACCAAAGGAGATGAATTCTGAACCAAAAACTTCTAACGAAAATATGATGGATTTTCTTATTGCGTCGTGTAAATTCGTTCCGATTTTATGAGAATAAACGAGAAAAAGTGGTAATTTCATAGACAAGTTATATTTTTGGGTTAAAAAATCAACTGTTTTGCAGAAAATTTCTCTTTTTGACTTCAAAATGCATATCTTTCGGTAGAAGTTTCATCTGTTTTGGTTAAAAATGCAGCTGTTTGGTTGAAAATTAATTTTTTCTGGTTGAAAGTTCAACTATTATGTCGAAAAGTATATATTTTTTTACTTGAAAATTCATTTTTTTAACTCAAAATTGAATTATTCTAGTTTTCGTTGGAAATTAGTCTTTTTTGGTTGAGAAGTAGTATTTTTGGGTATAAAATTATTATCCTTTGTTAAAAATCAATTTTTTGTTGTTGAAGATTCATTTGGTTAAATATTTAATTATTTTGTTGAAAATTTACCAATATTGTTAAAAATTCATTTCTTACGGTTAGACATATTCAACTTTTTTCAAAATGTCTGCATATCCCTCAATAAAAAAAACCATTTTCCACATTTTCGAAAAATTCTAAATAAGGTAATTATTTTTCACATTTCCAATTGAAAAATAAATTGTGTTGATACTAATTTTTTACTCAGCAATGTTTTTTGCATCGTGGAAGTTTTTGGTAGAGTTTTTAATTTGAATAATTTAATTAACTTAACTTAAATTAAATTAAATGTTTCAATAATTAGTTGTGCGGTAATTATTGTTGTATTCACCAATAGAATTCAAGATAACCACCAAGAAGAAGTTCAGAGTATGAGCGATCTTCATTTTTTCGAAGTAGATATAAGACTAAACAGTGTTTTTGACAAATTTGGTTAACTGATGAATATTCTGGTCTCAAATTAGAGTTTATTTACTTAATTCGTTATCTGTCAGAATCAAGGCATTAGGCTTGTCCTTCCAAGATATTTATTTTTCACAAAACAGTTGTGAGGAAACTTTATTGAGGTATTTATTTATCAAAACTTATTGTCGAAGAAAAAAGACTGAGCAACTTCGCTAATATTGATATGTGACAATTTACAACATTTTTTATCTTCTTGCGAAAGACGGTTTTTAACAGGAAGAACAAATATTGATTCAAAAAAATGTTGAAATAATTAAAAAGACGCATATAATTCTTTCTCATATTTCATAAAAGGTTGTACAAACTGTTTAAAAAACCTTCAGTTTTGATTGCCTAATTATCAAATAAAAATCTATGCTTGAATTTAAGGTACTTTCTTTATATTTATAATGTGTCCTCTCAACGTTACATGAACCCCGTTTCTTACAATATTACCACCTCCGTACAAAATTGATATTATCTTATTCTCACTAGATAGATAGATAAAAGTTTATTTTTCTGCTTTTCTCGCATCGCCACGCCTTATACGCATGTCCCTACTTTCTCTCTTTGCCTCGTATTGCCAAACTCTGCCGCAGTTAATACCTAATACTTATATACTATTTACAATATTTACAGATTACTTATATCTACTTCCTCTCCTACTTAAAATCTTTCCTTCCTAATTCCTCTTCCTCCTCTTCCTTTCCACCTACACGCAGTCCTCTAACCAGTGCTCCACTCTTGCATCGCCCTTCCCGCATAATTCACACATCCTTTTCTCCCGCGAAAGCCAGAACCTATAAAAACCCTCCATGCACCCACACCTCATCCTCGCTATAAGCTCCTGACTTCCTTTCTCTGCTTTCTCACACAAATATTGCGCTCTATCCCTTGGCATAATCCACCCATATTTCCCGTTGAACCTTGACTCTCTTATTTTCTCCTGCCCTTCTGTCTTCTCTCTCTCCATACCGTTTCTCTCAACCATCTCATATAACTTCGTTCCTTTCTCGTGCATTCTTCCCACTTCATCCATGTGCAGTCCATTCGTTCTAAAATACCTTTCGTTTTCAACCTCCATCTTCCCACCCCCCTCTCCTGTTCTCCTTCTCCCACCAACATTCCCTAACCAACTTACTTCTCCCCTCTTTCAAAAATTTCTCCTTATATTTACACGCTCGAATCCCCGTTAGAATCACTAAACTCGTTCTCCCCTTCTTCCTACAATTGCACACTCATTACCAGTGAGTCGAGCAATTTCATTCTCCTCCCAAAATCATCTGCGAATAACTTCTTTCCCAACCCTCACACTTTCACCTCCAGCACCACCTTTCCCTTCCACTTCCACTCCCCTACCTTATACCGTCTACCTCCTTTCCTGAACACCATACCCTTGTACTTTTCCGCATTCAGCTCTAAACTATTCTTATCAAGTATCATCTCAACCTCTTCATCATCCGCTTAAAGGTCTCCTCGCTCTTTGCTAGCAGCACTATGACATATGCTTACTTTCCATATCCATGTTTGAAATCCCAAAAAGCGTTGAGCTGAGCGGATACCCTTGCTTCAACCCCCTATCCATTCAGAAACCCACCGAAATTCCCTCCCCTCATCTCACCCTATATTCTATCCTATATTTCTAACCACCACGTGCTGCAAGACGTAAATATCGTCGATAGTGCTTCTGCCCTCCCTCAAGCCCGGCTGCGTCTCCGGCAAGATTCCTTTCCCCTTTGGCATCCTTTCGCAGCCTATCCGCCAACAGCATCGCGTATGCTTTGTACGCATTATTCGTTAGCGTCATCCCTCTATAATTTCCCTACCTATCCCTATCCCTTTTATTATATAGTGGCACAATCAAACACTCCTTCCAACCTCTTGAGAATCCCTTCCCCTCGATACTGTTTTCACTACCCCCTTCAGCCCTGCTGCGTTATACCTTCTCAACTTCCTTATCTGCTTCTCTAACTCCTTGTCATTCAACTCCTCTCCATCTACCTCCCTCGCTCTTCTCATCCCCTCATCTGTCTTCCGCGAATTTGAATCCTGGCCCTGAAATGATTCTTTTAAAACTATCCACCAATCCTCACTACCTATCTTCCTAGCTTATGCCCACCCTACGTTTTCGACAAATATTTATTATCGTCCTCCCCTTACATCTTCACACGTCTCAAATCTTCTTCCAGATATTTCTCTTTTTCCTGCTCTTTCTTCTTACACATTGAAACGGTTTTACGCGTCTCCACATTTATATAATAAAACGCAAGATGGAAATATCAGTTCTAGCCGCATGAATAAATAGTCGAATATATATATATATATATATATATATATGTGTGTGTGCATATGTCACCAGGTCGGTAGGAAAAATCAATAATTCTCAGTGCGCATGACAGGGCCAGAAGGTAGGGAGACCAGCGGGACCAAGACGGGCGGTGAGGAATTGAGATGAGACTCGTCGCAAGACCGATTAGCGGAACGGTCGATTAGATAAGCAACTCTGATTTTCTCAGGAGTGGGACTTAGTTTTACCGCAGGCCAGCGGGCTTTTCCAATTTAGGGTAACTTGAGCACCCAGGATAACAAAGTAAGTAACTTGAACGTTCCATAGGAACCAAAATAACTAAATATTTCCTCTTATAAAGGATTGCCTAGAAAAAATAAACTTATATGGGACTGACTCTTACTTATTGCGTGCATGGTGTGAATTTGTGATTCCCTTTGGGAACGTTAGCCTTCCTCTACCAGGTTTTCAATCTGGGGCTCTAGGCTGACGTACCTGTGGGAGACTCAGGTCTGCACTGGGACGCCCTAAGTGGGAGTCTGGAAAAACCTAGTTATCTCCTTTTGACGTCGTTAAAACGAAATCAGGAATCCTAATTTCACCCTCTACCAGGTATCTGATCTGGGGCTTGTGGAATCGGAATTCTGTGGATTAGTTTGACTAACAAAAGTTGAAACGAGAAAAAAAAATAAAAATAATTAACGAGTACTGAGAAAAAACTATGGAAAATCCTAGTCACACTCTCTACAAGGTTCTCAATCTGGGGCTTGTGTGACCTGAATTTTCATCAAGTTAGAGTATCTGCGATATACTGGTTTAATATTCATTCCGTGGTCTTTGTTTGAGTCTGGAGAACCTATGGTGTGAGAAAACACCCAGAATGGTAACCCAGAAGCAAATGAGAATCTCAAGACGTCTCATATAAGTAGAGGAAAACTTTGAGTCCACTGCCAGGCGTGTAAACCTGAAGAATTGTGGGTCTTTTCGGTAGGAAACTAAGGTGAAATCCTATTGAAGACATAGCACCAAGTCTTGGTAGGACGAAGCTTCAGTTATGGCAAATCCGAGGGAATAAATTTATGAAAATCCTGGATGCTCAGAACGAAAGAGGTAGGGCTTAGATTAGGCTACTATTAAAAAAAAAAAGAAAGAAAGAATCATTCCCTACGCGTTCCTTTCTCGGCACTCCCGTGATCCCATAATCCAAGAACAAGAATAAGAATAAGAAAAAACATAAATTCGCTAAAACAGTGCAATAAATCAACAATATGAATCAAAATCGTAATCGGATTAGAGTTTTTGAGTCAGCAGCCGTGGTTGAGTTGAGATCTATAGAAAGCTACATTTGTCAAGACTTCTTAATTGCCAATTATTTTCGTTTCAAAAGCTTGCGCATAAAAGAAAGCATCGAAGTTCGTCAAGGCGAACATGGAGTACCAATTCCCGTTCCTAGGATATCACTGTTAGTTAGTTTAAATAATAGGGTGGTAAGGGCTAATTTTAATGTTCTTCCCAAACTTGATCCAGTTTGTATAATTGGTCTCGAATTGGTTCAGAGTTATAATTTTCGGCAATCCTCAATATTGCTAAGAAAACCCTGAATTGCGACATTACTATTAACTAACATCAAACAAATTTGCCAAATTTTGTATAAAATTTGAACGTAAGGAGAATAAGAGATAAGAAAATTTGGGTAAAATCGATAATATCGGATCTCAACTGAACTTCGGAAAATGACATTAAATCAAGAACAAATAATAACGCGTGTAGAATATTCGATAACGTTACAACATCAACCTAAACTCCTTTCTCATTTGTATGTAGTCGGCTTGTCGCAGTTCCCTCTTTCCACTTCTTGTACTTCCTTCTCACCTCCTTTTGCAGACGCCGTCCTATTTTATGATACTTCTCTATCGCCTCCCTCGTCCAGGTCACCCTCTCTTCTTCGAGACTTCTTCCCCACCTTGGAGAATTTTTCCGTCTCCTCCCAACCTCACATATTCATGACCACATATGTAGTTTATCACCGATACCCCCACCTTGCTCACATACGCGTATTCTCCTTCTTCGTCCTCTGTTACCATACCATTCGCCACCGCCCAGCCTCTATCCTCCACCCAGACCCTTAGAATCTTTCCCTCTTTATTGAATATCATATCCTTCGATCTTGTTTTAAAACTCTCTCTCCCTCTGTAGAGGCCCCATTCCCTGTCCATCCTTGCATTGAAGTCCCCTCCCAGTACCACCATACCCTCCTCCCTTTCGCTTAGCGAGTATTCCACCCTTTCCTTAATCTTTTTCATCCCATTCCTATCGTATACTGTCACAAACTTGCACATCATCCCTCCTATCTTCACTGCCCTCATTTTCAGCCCTCCCCATCTCTTCTGTCATGAAATTCTTGTTCCAATCCATCCCTAACCCCTGTTATAATTCCTCCGCTAGCCCTGCCTTTCTTTTTTATTCTGATCGCCTCCCTGAGCCTCCACAGTCCACACATACCCACCTGACAGCTTTGGCTCTATTCTCTCGCATTCCTTTCTCTATACTCACGTCTCTACCAGTCTCACATTGTCAATTTCTTGGACATACCTTCAAAAATCCTAATCTTTTTGCTTCACCCCTGCTACATTCCGTTACAGCACCTTCACTTATCTACCACCATGCTTAAGCCCCACCTCCCTACTTCCTGCGAAAAAAGTCCCCGTGCACCACCTTCAACACTTATTTCTCCTCGTCCGATACCCACATTTTCTCATCCACTTTTATTTTCCTGTAACCTACCTTTGCCGCTCTCCCTTCACTCCCCTCCCTCCTAGCCCTGTCGTTCAGCATTCTCTGGACATCCCTTTTCTTCTGCGTTAAATCGCGGTCGATAAACTTCCTCAGCTTTTATCCTATTTTTATTTCGCATTACCCCCAACTTGTGTTCCCAGCCCTCCAATTCTACGACTGCCACTTCATTCCCCTTTTTCCCTCTAGCCTAACTTTACCTACCTTGTCCTTACCCCCCCCCCCCACTATACTCTCTACCATCTTTTCCTCTCTCCATTCTCACCTCCATTGCCTTTATCCTTTCTGTAGTCGCCATCTCCTACGCTCTCGCACTTTCTCTTCTATCATGTGCTCTACCCTCTCCCAGATTCCTTTCTGTTCGTTCTCCGTTCTGCCACCTGCTTCCATGTCCGACCTGCCTTCTATCTTCTCTAGCCTTTTTCCGTTCTCTGCTTCCACACCCTCATTTCCTCTTGCATCTCTTTCACTTTAACTTCTTTTTCCTTTCTTACCGACACCACCGCTCTCTCTAACCCATATACTTTCTCCCTCAGGTCTTTCACCTCCTTTTCCATTTAGCATCTCTAATCCTCAAGTCCCCTCAAGTACACCCAAGTAAAAGGCAGCTTAAACTATCAAACGTCGGTTTCCAAGCGAACTTTACAACTCTTTTCAATTATCTAGGAAACGTCAGAATTTTTTTCGTATACACCATTAGAAAGAGCAGAACATGAAGTTTCCGAAACTACAAAAAACAAAAAATTGATTTTTTCCCGCTTAGGTACCATTCCTCGCGGCAGGTCACATATGTATACGTTCGTAACATAAATTACTTCTTTTTTTATTTTCATAGTGTAACAGTCCAATATTGATTTTGCGCGAAAAGTTAAATTATTTAAGTTTGCAGAAGCTATTTCTACAAAAGTATTTTACTAGGAATAAATTTAATTAAACATTTTTTAATTTATAGCTCCATCTAGTCTGAGGACGTTAAATATTTTCTGTATTAGAGGATATAACTTTGATGGATATTTTAGATTTCAATTTTCACAGTTTGTGTGAAAGGATTTCTCTTTGGATCGATCATTACCAACTCCGATGATAATACAGATTCTTAGTAAAAATTGATTTGTATATAACATCTTGCATATTAAAGCGTATTTCAGAAAAAGGATTCTTCATCTGATCTCACTAGTAGCTCAGTGGTTAGAGCACCTGACCGGAAATCAGTTGACCTGGTGTTCGAATCCCAGCGGAGTGAAAGGAAAAGATCTTTTTTCTGAATAAATTTAATTTAAAAGTATTTTATTCCTCAAAATTTCGGTTTTATCCACACTGAGAGTAGAAACTCTCCTCGTCCGGTCTCCGACTTGACGAAATTATCGATGCACAAGTCCAGGTCCACTTGTAGTTTAACTTTTTTGAAAATTATTTGAAAATCTTTCTTTAATTTTTATGAGAATTTTAATATGATTTCAAAGAAATCTAATTATTAAATTAAGAGAGAATAAAGTCAATGAAACACCAAGAGCTCTGAATTGAAACTGAAATATGTTCCGGCCACTGATTTGAAATGAGAATTTCTCTAAGTTCAATTTCACAAATTCAGAGAGATCGAAGTCAAAGGTTCCGCGTCGCGAGTCAGTCAAAATCTGATCTCGAAAAACGATGCTGTTCGCCAGCTCCCGGATCGCGCAGCAATCCATACACCTCCCGCAAAATCCTACTCTCATCCACATTCAGACGTCCAACCAATCATAAGTCAAATTGGTACTTCCAAACTGACTAAACGACGATCTAAGTCTTACGTCAACCTGTGATGCAAACCCTGCCTAGTTCGCTTCCAAAGAAACTCCCATTAAACTCATTCTCTCAATTTAGGCTCAAATACAACTTTTGTATTACTGAAAATCCACTAAATTTCTAGTTAAAACAAGTTAATAAAACTACTTTCTCTTTATATATTTGATTATTCTACACAAAATATCAAAGTTCCCCTTCAAAATCCTAACTAACTAACTCAGTTCGCTTTCAAAAATACCAAGTCTCTCTCTCGATATATTCAATTTATAAGCCTTTGAACTTGATTTATTTAATAATTAATTTATTAAATCCGTATGATCCTAAAATCACCTAAAATTTATATTCAAACAGCTCGCGCTATTTGGGACGTCCAGGAGGTGCTGCCTCTAGCGGGCGACACAGGCATTAAAGAACAATCACCGCTTGTTACAATAGTGTGACACGCCCTTCTTCCAAAGTGCGCCAAAGTTTACATTTTTGAAGTATAACTTTGTTTCGATGAACTCTGCTACCACCAACGTTGATTTCTTTTCGCTATTCCTGCCGCTTGAAGAGGTTGGAACATCATTTCCTCTGTGACGTGATTGATATAAAGAATGCTAATTCCATTTTAATGCAATTTTAATTAAATCGAAAATTTGGGAAGGAATAAATTAAACTACAAAGGTTAAAGTTAAATTCTCATTTAATGAATAAAAGTATCAGGTGTGAAATTACATAGTCAGATTCTTCAATCAAATGATTCTAAGTTCAAAAGGATCTTTCTGACTTCTCCAAAACGTCTATCTGAGATCGATGGGTCCAGTAGAGTGGCCCGTGATCCCCTTCGCTCTGTACATCTTCTACATTTACTTCCGCCTTTCGTGGAGAGCAAAAGTATTTATTTTCGACCCACCGTAATTGTATAGTGTAAGGCTTTCTCTCCTGTGAATCATTATTTATTTATTTACTAAGTACAGATATACAAGTCATTAAAGGTTTTATGAAGTGTTTATAAGAAATAACAAAGCTGTGATTTTCATAATTTCATATACATTCTATTTTCCTTGATAAAATATTATAAATATTGAATATTTAATTCAATGAAAATTTAAGAAAGTATTATAATGCAAGAAAGTTTAAAATCTTTTTTTTAAAAGTCTTAAAACTTTTGAAAATGGTTTAAAATATGAATATCGACTATTATAGTTTCATAGTTTTCATGCTTCTTTAAAAAAATATCGTTAAAAGAAATGATGATTATTTTACTGAATTAAAAATATATATAAATTATTATCATTCTAAATTCACAATATTTAAAATCAATTAAAAAATGAAATACAAAATTTGAAAATTGAAAACCACTTGAGGCTTGAGAATGATATACATTATCAATCTAACCTCAATTTTTCTTATAAAATATATTCCTTATATTGCAAATTTGAAAACCTGTAGTAACTTATACTATATTCCCTATAGATCATTCTATTATCTTATTTTGCAACTTAAATGTAGCTACCGAAACCGGAAAATGACATTGTATTTAGTGGACAAAAGATTATTTCTACGAAAAAAAGTCTTAAATCTTAAACGTTTAAAAATAGGCACAATTTTTTTATATTTTTTTTTATATTTCAAAAAAAATTTTAATTTATTTCCTTCATTTAAAATAACGAAAATATTTTTAATTGCCGAAAACAAGGACCCCACACAAATCCACCGAGACCTTTTTTTACATACATACAATTCTTTCGTATATATTAAAAGTAAATTCCATTGAACGTAAAACAAAGTAAAATTGGAAGTAATTTTTTTTCTTTTTACTAATAATAAAAAATTAAAAAATTTTATTTATGAAATAATAAAATACAGTTTTTGCTTTGTAGACAATATTCCTTTCAAAATAAAATAATTATTTAGCTCTGAAAATTGGGAAGACGTGAATTCATTTTTTAAAACAGTTTTGAAGACTAAAGTATTTGGTAATGGGATAACAAATTTATAAATAATAAATGATTTACTAAGATTATTTTTTTACATTTCAGCTTTAAAATTAATTTCAGGTAATTCTCCTATTTAATATTGAAATTAATATACCCTGCCTCTGTCCCTCACATAAATTTTAAAATAGAAATTATGTACCCTGTTTCTTCGTTTTCCTATTAACAACATTGAAATTAAGCATTTTTCCCTGTACATAGTTTAATCAAACCTCATTTGTGATCTATTTCAGATCATTCCTATGAAAGTACATAAAAATGGTGATATTTATAAGAATTAATTACATTCGATTTATTATTTCTTTATTTATATACCGTGCCAATCTTATTCTCAATCACAGACTGAAGTATAATAAACATTAAACGAAGTTATAATTTTCAAGCATAAGAAGAAGATAAAGTAGATAAAAGTAGATTTTACAATGAAATAAAAAAAATTCCCGGTCCTAAATAAAATTCTCGGGTTTATCACGGTTTTTCCTAGTTAAAAAAATTCCCGGGGTTTCCCCAGTCTGATCGACACTGATATTATTTATTCCTATATTGATTTTTCTGTAATACTTTAATACCCATTTTCTATTACAAATAATTATTGATTTATATATTAGCTACAAAATAATGAAATTTTAGAATTAAAAAAGAAAAATATCATTACAAATAATAAAATTGCCATTTTACACTCTCATGAGTGAAAAATTTAAATTTCGTGAAGAATCTTTTTATATTATAATTTAGAAATATTTTTTTATTTATAAATTTTTATATACTTATTTTTATATAATTATTTTATACTAATTTATAAATTATTTTAAACAATAACGATAATAATAACGATAAAATAACGATCCTATACTAGAAAAGATTCTATAATAATACCTGAAAAACATAATCATCATCTTTTAAAACTTTTTTGAGGTTGTCAAACTTTGTTTCTAAACAAAAGTCGACTCTAACCTCCAAACCCTCCAATTTCTCCAAATCTGAAAAAGCTGAAAAATCTTGAAAATAGCCGAGTCGCCGAGAATGAGAAATTACAAGTTAAGAATCGTGCATCCTCGGCTTCAACGCCGAACCCATCTTCGTGGCTGACCCGAAGCCGCCACCGAAATCAAACGAAAGAGCACGAAGGAGACAGTGAAATCATCGGAACCGACAAATTTTCGTTTCCGCGGAGCGTGGAATCAAGTGACGAAGTGGGGACACACCGACACGCGGCGTTTACGTGTGTTGCTCCCACACGGGAGGCGTGGTGGGGGCTGCCAGCTCCCACAATCTGTGAACACTGCTTCAAACCATGGACGGCCTCTTATCGTCTTTCATTCCCCATGAAATTTTCTTAAAGGGAAAATCCGACCTAGTTATAATTCAACAACCGCAAAATTATTATTTATTTTTAAATTTAATAATAACAAATGAAAAAATTTAACGGGAATATGTAAATTTTATTATTTCTCATCAATTCCTACGAGTTGATTGGTCGTGGCAACTATAACGTCAATAGATCCGTCGAATCAAAATCCCTTTTTTCTACATATTTAGTTTCGACCAAAGTTCGCTTTCATTCTTGGTATTCTTTCGATGACTCGATTCTCTCTCTCTCTCTCTCGCTTTTCCTTCGCGCTTGAACGACCGTGGTCACTTGAATTCATTTGGAGTCACTTGAAATCTCCTGAAATATCTGAAGTCATTTGAGCCACTTGTTCCTCAACCTTTGCACCAGATTCTTCTATACACTTACTCAGATTTTCCAAGCGAGTCGTTAGGTTGCACTTGTGAGAAATACCTCGAGCAATTACAGAAAGGCAGCAGGTGCAGCGTTTTTCGACAGAAGATGTTTCCGCTGTATCTGAGAGAGGAATAAAAGGATATTTATTGCACAATCGTAGAAAAAAAGTGGACTGGGACGTCTCAGAGTAGAGTACTGAAATTCATTAAAATTAATAGTTTTTTTATTACAAAAATGTCAAAATCTATATAAAATGTAAAGATTATTGTTGGGAAAGACCTTCTTCATTAATTTAGGAGAGAAGAATCTACATTTGGACCCCAATGAATTCCCAGTTTCCTTAACGACAGGTTCAAAAAGTCGGTGCATTAGTTCCGTTAAATTACCTAAAATTTGTTTATTTGTAATTTCAGCTAGTATGCTCTCTCGCTTGGACAGAACAACTTTAGTGAAATTTCCTGCTTGCGGTGTTCTGACTATTTGAGAAACGTGACATTCACATACAGCACTACTATTCAATCTAGTTCTCTTCAAGGGTTTAAGGGCAGAAAAATCTGTCAGTTTAACACTTTTCTCTCTACCACCTGTTATTCGATATACATCTCCTGTGCAGATAGTACAACGGGTAACCTAACATCAGTGAATCGTATTCGAAAATCTTTTTTATTGGAACTTTCAGGTTACTCTGCACGGTCTCCATTTTCTTCGCTTTGCCGAAACACACAAAGCAAATTCGTCGCAAATTTCCATCGTGCGTTGTCGCGTAACTTTTCGACATTTTCACAGTTGCTTGATAGAACGACGAAATTCGAACTCCATTAATTAAAAACAAATTTTGATTTTTTTAAATTAAAGGTCAAAGCATCGACAACTGTAATTTGGTGATGGTCAATTCTCTTTTGTTAAAGCTCCTTCGGTTTCACCGAACACATTCTCATCACGTATCTCGTGCTTCGCACACGATTCTGTCGAAACTGCGAACTCTTTCACGTTAAGTTAAACTCTATTGTGTCGTCAAACGTATATTACATGTACACAAGAATACCAATATAAGGCCAGTTTCGGGGGTTGCTCGCAGTGGCCGTGGCACTAAACTCGTCGTTGGAAACGTAAACAGTCAGGGTTGTATAAACCATTTCTGTTTGATTTTTCTCCGTAGTAAAAAATATATTTATTCCCGTTTTGTCCTCGCTAAACACTGAAAACGAATTGACGCGTATGCTAACAGCTGATACAATTATTTTACACGGCGGGTACTGCTCGCTTTTATCACTCCGCTACTGGTGGCGACGCATTGTTGACATTGCCTGTGCGATGAGAAACTGCGTGGGCCAGCAGTTTCTGGAAGAACTAAATCCGTCGGCCTTTTATTGGTACTCTTGTGTATTTCTCTACCTCAGCCTGGGATTGCTTATTCATATATTGCAAAATAAAATACAAATTTTATTTATCATGATTACTTTAATATTTGTTTCTTATTTTGCATTGAGTTTTATTTTCAGCCACCCTGAAAATTGTATATCATTTCAATAAATGTATATTATTAAAATTCATAATATGCATTGGTATTGAAACATACGTATTTTCATTGTCTTGTTTTTGTAATTGAAAAAAGTGCGCATCCTATGAGAAAAAAAAACAACTTCTGATATTAAACATTTTATTGCAACTTGTTTCGTTTTTCCATAAAGGACCCCGCACCAAATGTACAGAAAAAAGCCTTATGATAAAAAA
>CAKNYM010047784.1:165944-178487 GCA_932195095.1 Andricus curvator
CTATATACCTACATGTCTACATACCTTACAACCTTACACCTATATACATATTCAACCTATACAATACTATTCTCCAACCGAGCAAGTCACGCCTACCCCGAAAGGGAAATGGCTTAATGGTATAATCCTATTAAATTTATCTAGAACATCCTTATCTCATCAGCACATGACTTAGTCCGTGGCTCATGACGAAAAACCGGGTTCACCTGAGAACAAAACAAAAATAAGGATAATGTCCCTACCGAAGTGTTCTCGCATCTCGGTAGTTTTGCTTAGTTTCCCCTTTTTTCTTGAAATTTCCCTTTTTCCCTCTATTCTCAAAAACCTTCCCCCTTTTCTCCTTTTCTCTTTAAATATACGATATTTGAAATTTTACCCATTATTGAATAATACACAGCCACACAAAAAAAAACTTTGTTTCGGATCTGGAGGTCAGACCATGTTTATAATAGGTTTTCGGGGTCGCTAAATCCGAATCCGAGGTCCAAAAACCCCCAGCACGTCAGGGTTCTGACATAACCTCAAAAAACGTCATAAAAAATCTTTTTTCGGGTCTGGAGGACAGACCATGTTTCCTATATGTTTTTGGGGTCACTGAATCCGAATCCGAGGTCCGAAGAACCCCAGCACGTGAGGGTTCTGACATAACCTCAAAAAACCTCATAAGAAATCTTTTCGTGGGTCTGGAGGTCAGACCATGTTTCCTATATGTTTCTGGGGTCGCTGAATCCGAATCCGAGGTCCAAAAAACCCCAGCACGTCGGATGAATAAATTTCACGAGTTTCTTTGAAAATCAAAACCCTGACGTGCTGGAGTTTTTTAGACTACGGATTCGGATTCAGCCACCCCAAAAACATATAGGAAACATGGTCTGACCTCCAGACCCACGAAAAGATTTTTTATGAGGTTTTTTGAGGTTATGTCAGAACCCTCACGTGCTGGGGTTCTTCGGACCTCGGATTCGGATTCAGTGACCCCAAAAACATATAGGAAACATGGTCTGTCCTCCAGACCCGAAAAAAGATTTTTAATGGCGTTTTTTGAGGTTATGTCAGAACCCTGACGTGCTGGGGGTTTTTGGACCTCGGATTCGGATTCAGCGACCCCAAAAACCTATCATAAACGTGGTCTGACCTCCAGATCCGAAAAAAAGTTTTTTTTTTGTGTGGCTGTGTAATTAAAGCAATTATAGCACTTAAATAAATTATTTATGAATAAATAAGGTACACGTTCCAAGTTCAGACCATTAAAAATAATTACTCTTAAACAAATTTGAAGATGAAACATTTTAAAGCAAGTTGAAAATGTGAAAACTGCCGACAGAAGTTATTATCAAATATAAAATTGGAACAGTTACAAAATATATATCATTTTTTAAATAAGTATTAGAAGATTAATACATTTTAGTTGAAATGTACAAAGTTAAATACCTAATTAAAAAATGGAATATTCCAATCTCATCAACTGCAATTTTAAATGTTCTAACTTGAGCAATTTTTAATTTTTTTAAATTTTTACTTGAAAATTTAACTATTGTTGAAACTTTTTTTTGGTGGAAATTAATTTTTTTAAACTCACAATTGAACTATTCCACTTGTGTTTGAAAATTGATCCTTTTTAGTCGGAAATTCAACTATTTGGTTGCATGTTCAAATTTCGTTCAAAAGTTATATTTTTTGGCAGAAAGTTGGTTAAAAATGTAACTATTTGGTTGAAAATATATTTATTTTGTTGAAAAGCTGTATTTTTGGTTGAAAATCAAACTACTTTGTTAAAAATGCACTTTTTCAAACTGAAAGTTGCAATTTTTGATTGAAAATTATTTTTTGTATTGAAAGCTTATATTTTTGAGTTAAAAATTCGAGTGTATTGTAGAAAATACTTTTTTGGCACGAAAATTCAATAAATAGGTAGAAAATTGTTTTTTTTTTTCATATGAAAATTAGTTTCTTGAAATGAAAATGTAGCAATTCCATTTTTGGTTCAAAGTTGATCTTTTTTATTTTGAAAATTCAAATATTTGGTTAAAAATTTATGTAATCTGTTAAAAATTCGTCCTTTTTTTGTAGGAAAATAATCTTCTTGCTTTAAAATTCGACATTTTGAATACAATTTTTTTTCTTCATTGTCTAAAAAATCTTTTTTGGTTGAAAACTCAACTCTTGTTGAAAATTCGTGTTTTTGGGTTAAAGATTCAACTGTTTTGTAGAAAATTTGAATTTTCTCTGGAAAATTCAATAGTTTGGTGATTTTTTAACAGCTTTGTTAAAAATTAATTTCTTAGTTAAAAATTCATTATTTTAGTTAATGTTTTTTCTTGTTTGTTAAAAAGTAGGTTTTTTAAATAACAATTGTAATGTTTGGTTGGAAATTAACTTCTTCATTATTAATTCATATTTTCGTGTTGAAAAATCAACTGCATTGTAGAAAATTCAACAATTTGGGAGAAAATTCAGTTTTTTCAATTGAAAATTAATTTTTTGAAACGAAAACATAACTATTTGATTTTTGGTTAAAAACTGTTGTTCTTAATTCAACAATTACTTTTTTTTCAAAAATTATCTTACTCGTTAAAAATTTAAAATTGCGAAAGTTAAAAATAAATTTCTTGCTTAGTTACAATTTTTTTGAAAATGTGCAAAAACATGTTTGTTTTTTTTTGGATTGAATCATATACACACATTTAAAAAAAAGTTGAATATGTCGAAACTAAAATTTATTCAGCTTGAACCAAAGAAACATTTTTTTATTTTTATTTTTCGGAAAAAAATGTTTGTCGTGAATGAGGATTTTGGGGATTTCATATCTTTTTTTCCGATTTTCGAACGTTATAAACACCACAAAAAAAATGTTTCCCATGGATAAAAAATAATAACATGTTTCTTTGGTTCAAGGTGACTCAATTTAAGGTTCGAATCGATCCAAAAAACATGTTTTTGTACATTTTCCAAACATTTTCAATAAAGCAAATTTTTTTTTAATTAAAAAAAATTGTTTAATTGTAAATTTGAGAAAGAGAACAGAATATATTAACCGATTTCAATTGTTTTAAATTTAGATTGAAAGTATTAATTATAGTAAGGATGAAATGACAAATGTTGGAAAGAAATATTTATGAGACCGATGTCAAACATATCAAAATTGTGTATTTAACTAATGTTATTTTTTCCTGGACTTTTTTATTTCACTCTGGATGGGTTTCCAACGATCTAAGTATATCCAATTTTTAAAAATAAATCTTTAATGACAGAAATCATTGAAAAATCAGTAAAAGTTATTTAAAAATGTAACATTTCTTAAGAAATGGTTGTTTGTTCTTTTCGACATATGAAAATAAATGTTTAATCTTTCCCCTATTTTCCCCTTTTTCGTGCGAGAACCACCCTATTTCCCCTTTTTTGAACTCCTTTTACGCTGTGATCCCTGTAATATTAAAGATCGCGATATTATAGTAGTATGGTAGATTTTATTGTTGTTGAAAATCTGAAAAAAATTATGAAATATATTTTTTTTTTCATGAAATGGTAGTAATTTCTACAAATATCAATGTGAAAAGGTTGAAAAAATTATTACTACGTGGAAATTGGAAATTAATTTGAACTCAAATTTTATTACAAATTATTTTTTGATTATTGGTTCAAAAAATGATATGTCGAAAAGAATGTATTATTCTACTAAAAAAAAATTCTTCCGAATAATATAATATTTGAACCAAGGTGGCTTAATCAAGTACTATCCTAATCAATGTTAGTGTTATAAGAAATTAAAAATATAGTAAGCAGAAAATTCCATAGTAGAAATAATGTAAAAAAAAGGATTCTTTTTATATATAATTCTTCAGAATATTTTTAAATTCTGAAAATTTTGTACAAAACAAAAAAACAGTATTGAAGTATAAAGTAGAGTTATTCACTATGTTCATTTATAATAATTATCTCAACTGATATTATGTTAAAAGAGAAAACATTATAAAATAGTTTCCGATAATTTATTTAATTTTGTAAAATGTCAGTGCGCGGTCTGTCTTATAGATTGAGAAGCGAAAATCTGTTGTTTTACTGATAAGCAAGTTATAAGTCGTTGTTCTTTTTTAATTTGAAATGGACCGCCTAAAAAATGTTGCGGACCGAGCCTACACGTTTCTAGTTGAGCCACTGAACTTACTTACAATTTCAATTAGTAAGGCTAACAATCTCGCGCAGTGCTTATTGCAATGCGAAAAAGCAGATCGAACTCACTTGCAAAAGTCAAACTCACAATTCTTTCCTTACTATGAAAATTAGTTATTCATACAGTTTACATGTTCAAATGTACTATTCAAAATAGTTGTTGAAGCTACTTGTTCTAGTAATCTTTCTTTTTACAATTTGAAGTAGTAATGCTGACTTTAAGGTTTTGTATATTTTGAGATCACTATGTCATTCAGTATCAAAAACTATTTGAATTGTTTCTTGTGCAATGCGAACAAGTAAACTTCAAGTTAACAATACATAAAAGTGAATCTAACTCTTGTGTACTTTGCAGCTGTGACAGCCGTTAGAATGTTGAGCCACAGAACTAGGCCTACAAATCAGTATTTCTCCCTGGATGGGTACGAGATCCACCATGGAAAATCAGGTTGAATCTGAAAGTCAGGAAAGTAAGAAGCTAATCGGGTCGATTGACTCAATATAAGAAAAGCATTAGAACCAGAAAGCTGATACACCATGTTACTAAAATGATCCACCCTCGTTACGTCGAAACATTGACATCAGTAAAATTGGATAAGATTATAGACTGCCAACGGCAGAGACTTGATGTTCTTACTGGTAAACTGCGACGGTACAATAAGAGTAGTGCAAGATGGCAGCAAAATTGAACCTTCCAGGCCGATGTCACAAAGTAGTTTTTCAGTGATATCCATATGGGGTTCGGGCTAGATAAATGCAGAATAGTGCATTTAATCAGAGGAGAATTAGGGACCGCAGAGTTAGAGAACGAGAATGGGTCGCCATTACCAAATAATGCTTTGAAAAAAAGTGTTTATCCAATAGACTCTCAGTGAGGGATGTATGAGATTTAAAATAAAAATACAAGTTGTGGTAATTTCCATATTAATTAGTTAGAAATAATTGTCAGTGTTTTTTCAATCCGTTTGGAAATTAAATTAAAAAAAAATATTTTCGAATAGTCTTACAGAGTCCTTATATAATGAATTTTTAAATTAATAATTACATCATACTAATGTGAAAATAACTGTAAGGAACGACAAAGTTATTCTATTTGTTGACTTCAATCATTTAAAACAAAGCTAAATTTTTAGTGTAAGCAATAATCGGCAGTATAGGAAGTCTGATAAACCACTTTGATACAAATAAGCTGAAAGAAAATTTTCAGTTAAAAATGATAAAAATTTCATATTTTTTAACGTAAATTATCTATAACAAAGCTATGTATTTAGTATTGACAATAATCTGCAGTCTAGTAAGTTTGAGAAAACACTTCGATATATATTATATGGAAAATAATTTTTTTCTCGTGAAAAGTATAAAAATAGTTTATTTGTTATAAAATTGTTTATTTAATTTTATTAATCATTTGTAGACATATTAAATATAGATTACTTACAGAGCAAAAATGGAAAAATTATTGTTGCCCTTACCTTGCGAAATTGAATAAGTTAAAACACAACTTTTTTGGATCTGAATATCGAGAAAATAATACAAAATTTAATTGAAATAGTGACATATATACCTAAATGTTCATGATGCATACACGACACAGGAGAATACAAAATTATGTCAAGTGTATAAAAATGTTGATAATCGAAATAGAAAATAGCAGAGAAAAAATGCGGATGTTTTTCAAACTTCTATTTTACTTGCTATGTAGGTATGTATGTCAGAATCAAATCTTGCATTTCAATTTTGACCCACTTCCACATATCCAATCGGCTCAAAACTTCGCTTACACATGTAACGTATTTCCTATGAAAATATAATATTCTATCAAATTTTACCCCCTCCCCATTTTCCTTGCCCCCCAATCTATATGAAATTCAAGCTGCGGAATTAAACTGCTCGGAATTGTGATACATTGGAGAAAGAAACATTTGTGAAAGACTGAAAACATAAAAAATGAATAAATACAAACTAATAATTTAAAAAAATTTTGAATAAGCTTTTATTGAAATGTACTACGAAGAAGCAAAATAATCTAATCTGAAAGAGAGGTAGCTCTAAAAGATGAATACAGAAGCGACTATTGTCACCTTCAACGCTCGCAGCCGCTGTCTATGGATAACAGCGATAAAAGACGAACTCCAAAGTACACCATGCTCCTAATTTTGTACCTACTACATCATCGCGAATGACTTCAAACAACGTATTAATTAACCTAGAACATCCTTATCTCAACAGGCACTTGACTTAGTCCGTGGCTCATGGTGAAAAACCGGGTTCACCCGAGAACAAAAACAATGATAATGTCCCTACCGAAGTGTTCTCGCATCTCGGTAGGGCTCTAACTTTTCTCACATGACTTTAACGGCTATTTTGCCTGTAGCACTGCTACTGACAGGGTTTCCCATGCCAGATAGACAGAGAACGAAGAAAAAAGGGACTAAGAGGAACACCAAAACACATAGAAAACATAGTCTTTTCAATATTTTAAAACGCAGTGTCTCGTCGTCCCGCAATTCGGGATGACTAGTGCAATATTTTTCATAAGCTTGGCTAGTCGTCCCGAATTTTCGGATGGGGGCGGAAAGGCACCCCTGTGATTGGCCATACAAATAATGTTGGTGAAACACCTACCCCTTTTGCAACGTCTCGTGGGGGCGGGAAGGCACCCCTGTGACTGGCCACATAAATAATATTGGTCCAACCCCCCTAATTTTTCGGGACGACTAGACACAGCCATTTTCAAACGCTTGTTGCTTTCCGAGGAACGTCGGGGCGCCCTTGAAGCCACTGCTGGGGGGTTCAGTATGCGGGACGGTAGTGATGGTGAGCTGCGAGATGGTAGGGTAGATTTCACTAATCAAACGGCTGCCCAGCAAGAGCATCTGCAACAAACGGTAAACAGTGGAACATTGACTGTACCCGCTAAGGATGTTTTGGCAAGCGTCAGCAATTTGCAGCCAACCGCCTTGACAGAAATACCGTGGGAGAGCATCCACTGGGACACTACAATTAAAGAGAAATTGGTGCGTTCCTATTATAGAATTCGGAGTATGAAATTATAATCGAAAAGTGATACAACTTCATTACGAAGTTTGCTGCAAAGTAATCTAACATAGAGGAAATTTCAGAGAGAAAACTTATCGGTAAGTAGAACATCAGGCTTAATCTTCTTATCTCAGAAGACCGAGCAATGGAGATTAAACGGCAGGTAAATTTGGCGTGGAAAAGCGTCGACAATGAACATTAGTTAAAGGAAGCTACATCACACGATGAAGCAGCGGCAATTGATGTTCTTGTTCAAAATGATGATGATCTAATCCCACCACATCCTCTAGAGACAGATTGCCCTAATTTTATCAGGGGTACCAAAAGAGAGTCATCAACAGAGAAGGCGTTTAAAATGGACATACCATATGGTAATATATGTTATACGCCTTTATTTACAGGCAGAGAAAGTGGGCAAAGTTTGAGAAGAGAAAACCATCGACTTTTCTCACTTAAGTACCCAGAGCCAGCTACAAGAATATATGAGCAGAATCAAGCAGACCAAAAACGCTCAATATCTGTAAACGGATTGCTTTCGGCTGTTGAAATAGCTGCCACCAAAATAGAAGAGGAACAGCAGCTTCCTATTGATAAAATCCCCTTGGAAGATGTGGACAACAAAGACCTGGTTGTAGCTGAAGGCATAGGTGTTTGGGAGAATGTACATAAAGTACTGGATTCACTAGAGTCACATCCGGATATTAATAATGTTGATGCAAATAGCGAAATCCCAGAAAAGCTACAGCGCCTCCTCTATCCAAGATGTACATCCCAAAGGATCAGCGTGCACTAATAGAATAGTCAAACAAAAAGGTTTTACCTTTGCATTTGAACGCAACACTTACTGCGTTAGAGGTGAGAAATTCTTGTGTATTGTGCAGCTATGGTAGTCGTTCGAACGTTTGGGAAGTAGAACTGTGCCTACAAGTGCAGTATTTGTCCCAGGAAGGGATCGGGATCCACCATGAAAAATCAGGTTGGATATGGATGTCATCAATTTGAGGTAAATTGAGTCGATTGACTCAATGTAAAAAAGGAAATAGAATCAGAAAGCTGATCCACCATTCTACCTAAATCATCCACCCTCGGTACATCCAGACGTTGACACCAGTAATATTAGATAAGATAAGATCAATTAGAGTAGAATTAGGGACCGCAGAGCTAGTGAAGAAGAACGAGAATGACATCGATTCAATGGCTGAAGGCAAGTCATATAGATATCAGATCAATCAACACCTATGTCATTCCTGTCCTCAAGTACTCTTTTGGGCTTACGAAATGCTTTAGAAATTTTCAAAAATCCTCAAAATACATTTTACACTCATTAAAAACTGTCACTGGTATAATAGTGTGTTTTGATAGAAACTCCATCTGCACACCCAAGATGACATAATTCTAGATAGCGACCCTTTCGGTAAATTACTAAACAGTAAAAGCTTTGATTCATAATGAATAAAAAACTTGGATACATATTTTGTCAAAATTTTTTGTAAAACAACTTTTTTTCTGAAATTCCCAAAAAAATATTACAATACATACATACATTGATTAGCAGTTCGAACTCGAAAGTTCATTGCCTCACTACCCGATTCGGGTAGTGTTTCTAGGTGGATATTTACTACCAATGTGAGCCCACCACACCCACGACGGGCCAACAGCACGCAGTATTCCCGAACGGTCACCCACCCAAATACTAACCGCGCCCAACAATGCTTAACTTCAGTGATCTTACGAGAACTGGTGTTTTCAACGTGGTATCGCCGTTGGTGAAAAAAAACATATTAAAAAAAAATTAAAAAATATTATATATATATATTATTATTATTAAAAAATATTACAATAAAATTAAAAAATTGTGTTTCACATCTTAAGGTGACACTTTCGCTGATATACTTGTCAATTAAAACATAATATAATACAAATATAAACACAAAATAAGGACAATTTTTGTGTCAAGATTTTTATTAGAAAAACTTGTCTTACAAATTCGCATGAAAATATATTTTTGGAAAAAATCTATCTACCAGGGGGTGGTGGAATGTGGATGGGGCTATCCTCCGGGAGAGGTTTTTTTGGAAATTGGCCTCCACATTCACCTGGTTCTGGCTTGGGGCATTCTCCGTCGTAACGAGTATGCTGGCCTGCAATAATCATCAATATTTATTATTATCTCAGAAAATTATACGGAAAATTGAAACTAAGTTTTAAAAATTCTGTTATGATAATCATTTCTTAAATAAAATTTTCTGTATCTCCACTGGGACTACAGCCTAGGACCTGTTGACCTGTTTTTGAGAAACTTCCACTTTTTAAATTAAAAAATCTACTATTATATCTTCGGTTCAGAATTCATGTCTTTCGGTCAAGAATGCTACTATGTGCTGTAAAAGTTAATTATTTTGTTGAAAATTCAATAATTTTGTTAAAAAGTCATGCATTTAACTGTTTTGGTTATTTGGTTGAAAATTATAATGTATGGTTGAAAATAAACTTCTTTTTTTAATTTATATTTTTGGATTGAAAATTGATCTTTTGGCAGAGCTTTATTTTATTTCAATATTCAAAAGTTAATTCGTTTTATTTGAAAAGTCTACTCCTATATTTTTGGTTCAAAATTAATTTTTTTTGGTCGAAAATTTAAGTCTTCGGTTAAAAAGTCAACTATTTTGTCAACATGTCATCTTTTTTGTTAAAAATTCTACTATTTCTTTAGAAATATAACTATTCTGTGCAAGATCCTCTTTTTTTCTAGAAATTACTTCTTTTTTTTAAACAAATTCATTTATTTCATTTTTTATTAAGTTATCTTTTCTTTCTGGTACAAAATTAATCTTCTTGATTAAAAGATTATCTCTTTGTTTAAAATTGAACCATTTGTTTGAATGTTAGCTCTACTTTAGAAAAATCATTTTTAGGTTCACTTCGATTAAGAAATAGTTTTCTTCACTCAAAATGTAATTATAAATATCCCATTTTCGGTTGAAAGTTTATTTTTTAAATTAAAAATTGATCTTTTGTGGTTCAGAATTCATCTATTTTGTTGAAAATTCATCTTTCTTGATTATACATTAATTTTTTTGTTAAAAATTCTTCTTTTGCGTTTTTAAAGTCAACTGTTTAAAAAATTAAAACATCTAAAAGATTCGACTTTGTAGCTTGGTAGAAAATTAATCTTTTCAGATAAAAATTTATTTTCTCGGTTGGAAAATTAACTAATTTGTTTGAAAATTCAACTATTTGGTTATAAATTCATTTTTTTTGTGTGTTGAAGATTTATAATTTTAGTTAAAAATTAATTTCTTTAGTTGAATATGTAACTATTTGGATTGAACTAATTTTTTTCTGATGAAAATTATTTTGTTTTTTAAATGAAAATTTAACTAATTTGAGTACATAATATCTCAACAAAAAATTTAATTATCAGCTTGTTAAAACTATTGTAAAAGAATAAAACAAAAATTTTCTGCGCATCTTACGTAGTAAATGATCCTGATGAGCTTCTGCGCAAGTTAAGGTGCACCAATTAAGACAACAGAATTTTTGCCCCTCACTGATCTGAAAAAATATAGTTTTGGTTAATTAAATCACATATACACGTAGTAACACTAATAATATTCCAATGTGAAAAAGACAGAAGGAAAATTTTTGTATGCTCACCTTGCAATTGAAAGGATTGTCTGGGTTCTGACCCTAATAGCCATAATCGTTGTTAGGAAGCACAGGATCATTATGTAAAAAATAAGATGCTTGTTAGCATGAATTCTGTAAATGTCGACTATTTCATAATTCCAACAATTGAACTGTTAAAAATGCTTGAAAATTCAACTGCTGAAAATTGTGAAAGATTTAAAAAGCTACTGTAATGGAAATTTAATTTTCTATTTTCTTCCATTTTTAACGGTTGAACTTCTCACTGTCAAAAATTCAATTTTCAATTTCCTACAATTTGTAGCAGTTGAATTTCTTTTGATTTTCTTAATTTTTCAACAGTTGACAACTTAACTATTGAAAATTCAAGAAAAAAGTGATGATGAATAAACATTTCAATTTATAAAAAGAAATTTGAAAAGAGCAAATTTTGTCGAATGGCAATTATTTATCGTTTCGGAAAAGTAATGGGCTCTCAGTAGCGGAATTTATGAGATTTAAAACAGTATTCCAACTTTGATTATCTCCTTCTAAATTATGGTCTGAAAATTAAAAAAAAAAATCTGCCCGCTTCGCGGGCACATTCTCATAGCGCGCTTCGCTCGCAAGTTTCAGCGCGCCTAGGGCGCGCACCTGTTGGATCTCTCGCTTCGCGCTCGATTGGGTATTCATCTCGCGCTTCGCGCTCGATATTGTATTCACCTCGCGCTGCGCGCTCGGACACATTTGTCGTCTAGGTTTTCACACTTCGTGTCCTCGCTAGTGCACGCTTCGCGGGCTATTACTCTCTTAAAGCTTCATCGTTATGACCTGCTTTTGGTTTAATTATGTCAGTTTTACATGAAAAGAAGAACTAATTTACTTAAGGTTCTATCGACCTTAAGGAACACATTCTCATCACGACACTCGCGCTTCGCGCTCGATATTTCGTTTGATCATCATGTGAACCTCGCGCTTCACGCTCGTTTCTGTTCATCGTATAATAGAAACCCAAAAGTTCGCAACGACCATATGTTATGTTCAATCTTCTTCAGATAAAAATGACTAAAGTTGTATTTGATTTAAAATGAAGAAGGTAATTCCTTTACTTTAGCGTATATTTCCGTATCTTTATAATAAATCCTACAATCAGAAAGATTTTTTTCCAACTATCTGAAAAGGGGAGAAAAGAAGTATTTAAGTCGTTTTTGGAACATATATCTTGCTTTTTCATTCATAATCAAACCGACCCCTTGACTACCATGTGATTCCCTATCTACTCCTAACCATATTTCAAAACCGCTTTTCAACACCCCATTTTCTATGTTTCTACTTTCGCATCCCTTTTTCTTTGTCTCAGGTACACATAAAATATCTAGTTTCCTAGCATGCATAGTTTCTCGTAGTTCTCTTACTTTAAGATCATTCACTCCTCTAGCATTCCAAACACCCAGTCTCCATTCATCGCCTGAAACTCAAACTTTACGTTTACCGTGTGTATGCATTTAGTCAATCAAAGTTTCAGTCCAGTCCGAGGCTACTTTATTGTTTGTATTGTTCATGTTTAGATTGTACACCCAACTACCACCTTTATGCGCGAAATTTGTTTTGCGAGTTGAAATCATGTCCAAGTCAAGTAGTGATTCACCGTATAGTGGAGAGTCCAGCTCTAACGTCAGTCCCACGAAAACTTCTGTCACGGGGGAG
>CAKNYM010047785.1:0-27216 GCA_932195095.1 Andricus curvator
TATTTATATTTTTCTGCGTTTTATATAGATAGTGAATGAAAAATTTCCAAGCACGAAAAATAGAAAAGTTTAATATGAGAACGCGATTCTGTAACATTTTCGCTTTTATTGAAACAAGAAGAAGGATATGTTGTGAAACTCAGTAATAGGCTACTTACCCTCCAAAGCCATAACGTATTTATTTATTATTTTATTTATGGAAGAATAAGAATTAATAACGCTGAAAAATCTATTTTACCTTGTTTCATTAAAGTTAAAAATAATGAAGTGTCTATGCTCACTGAATTTTGGTCAACTTATCCCCCATTTTAATTTTCCTTATGATACGCACACAAATTTTCAAACAAATATTCGTGAAGAAAAAACAGAGGAAAATACCCTGCAGTTATTATAACGAAGTGCCCAGGTTCACCGAAAATATTTGTTCTGCCCTCAACGAATATCGGTGAACGTAGACACGGCCTTATAATAAATGCAACCTACACTGGATAATATTTCATTTAAAGCACAAATATAGTGAAGTAATCCATTATTTTAAGTTCACCGTTAATCACAATTTGTTATGACATATTCGACCTTACATGTCAAGAAGCTTAAGCAAGACCCATTTAATCTTTGTTTTCTTATTTAATATTCTCAGACGAGAATTAGAGAGAGGGGCTCACTTACTGCCAAACTCGATCCTCAAAAGTACTCTGCATTCGGTGTAGTCTTGAGTTGCAACATTTTTGAGTCGTGAAAACAAATGAAGGCACAATGCAAATTTTCATTGTTTAAAATCAGTTGCAACAAATTTCACACCAATGGTTTTCTGTGCTATTGGAGGGTGCCCCACGATAGGTATCAACTGTGGTTTTAAAAATTTCAGAATATAAGGTCAATTATCAATATCTATTATCTATTTACACATTCGTGGTGTTTTCTACAATAAAAACCTCAGAAATCTTTATTTTCTTTTTACAGATTTAAGTTCAGAGATTAGGATTCGGAATATTAGGATCTCTTCTTATGAATACCTACCGTATACTTTCCTTGAGAAGCATGCGAATGGCAATGGTCAATTGGACATGATAATGGCCAGGCCCTTGAAAATGGGTATGGTCAGGTCTTGGGTCTTCCAGCAATTGGTCATTTTTAAGTCTGGGTTCATCCAACAAATAATTATGGTAAATTCTTGGGTCGTTCAATAAATGGTTATGTCTATAGTCATAGTCTTCCGAATGGTCAAGTCTGAGGTCGTTCAGACATCATTTAACAATTTCACAGTGCTCTTCCAAATAGTTGCCTAGCCGTAGCCTCAACAACTGCTGTCACGAGAATTCTTCCGAATGTTCGTCCTCCGTATGCTTAACCTGCTTCACAATTTTGAAGAACTATTTCGAATTTCGAACATTGGATGCCCTATTTCTTACATGGGCCATACATAGAAGCCATACATGACACTCATATGTTTTGAAATTGAAAAAGTTCGGTTGTCCACGAGATAAATATTCAGAAAAATCTAATTATCACGCCCAGGAAACTTTCTCGAGGAACTCACGTAGTTAGATAGATAAAAGTTTGTTTTTTGCCCTACTAGCCTTGAAAAATTGCCTTGCTTACACCTCCATGTTTTTGCAGAATTGTCTTGAAATTAATCATTACAAACTAACATCTAACCACATTTTAATTCTATGACCTTTCGCTCTTATCGTCGTACCTTCCTCGCTTCGCCTCGCATGCATGTCCTTACCTTTCGTCTTGCCTTGCATTGTCAAGCACTGTCTCCGCGGTTAATATCCAATACTTATCTACTCCACTTTATAAACTTTCCTTCTCCATTCCTCTTCCTCTTTCCTTCTCTTCTTCTCCGCCTTAACGAACTCTCGCCGACCTTTTGTCCTTATGATACCTTATGCCTCTTATTTCCACCCCCTCGCAATCCTCTAACCAGTTTTCCACCCTTGCATACCCCTCCCCGCACAATTCACACAGTCTCTTCTCCCTAGGAAGCCAGAACCTATTAAAAACCTCCATGGAACCACATCTCAACCTCGCTATAAGCTCCTGACTTCCTTTTCCCTTGGCATAATCCACCCATAGTTCACATTAAACCTAGACCCTCTTATTTTCTTCTCCCTTGCTGCCTTCTCTTTCTCTCCATGCCATTCTTCTTGACCACCTCATACACCATTCTCCCTTCCTCATGCATCCTTATGAGTTCATCCTTCTGCAACCCATTTGTTTGAAAATACCTTTTTTTTCAACCTTTATGTTCCCATTCCCTCCCCTGTTTTCCTGCAACCAATAACACTCCATCACCAGCTTACTACCCCCTTCTTCCAAAAATTTCTCCTTATACTTACACGCCCGACTTCCCGTTATAATACCTAGACTCATCCTCTCCGTCTCCCTTCTCGCAATATAATTAGGTGTATTTCTTACCAATCCCAGTGTACACTTTATTCCTGTTTCCCTGAGCACTATAACCTTGGACTTTTCCGCATACAAATCTAAACTATTCTTATCCAGGTATCTTCTCAATCTCTTTTCGCTTTCTGCCTTCTTGCTTTTTGTCAGCAACACTATGTCATCTGCCTACGCGAGTGACCATATCCTAGCCCTTCCTACCCTAACTCCTTCTGCCACTCCGGCCTCTAGCTGACTCTTCATATCCGCGATTAAAATGGCAAAAAGCGTTCGGCTACGCGGAAACCTTTGCCTCAACCCCCTATCCATCCAGAAACCCCATGGAATCCCCTCATCTCCTCTCACCCTCTCTTTCGTCTATTTATATACCTCCCGTACCCTCTCGATCAGGCCACTCCCCTCTCCCAGTCCCTTTTTAGAGGGATCTATTTTGTTATTTTTACTATATTTTAATAAAACCTTTTTCTCTTATTTAGTGGCATTAGGTAAGGTGGAAGCTTCAACTCAAATGTCAACTCAAATTTAAGAGATTATTGTGTTGTCATCGGAAATACGTATGTATGGAAAGTTTTAAGATTCGCGTCGATTGGATAAGTGAAAGTGCGTTAAAATTTGAGTAGGGGAAAGGTGTCTATAAAGGGTTTCCTGACCATTTTAAGAAAAGGATCTCATCCATTGTCAACGATGTAAGCTGTACCTAGAACAATTTGGTTAGGAACACATTGGAGATGTAGATGCCCTCGGGAACGCTCAGGATCCTCGGGAACACCAGTAATCTTTCCTTTCATAAGATTAATCTTGGCACACTTGTCCAATCCAAAGACCATACCAATCTCTCGTGTGTACACCTTAACGATATTTAAATCAAGTTGAAGTTTGCTTGCACCAGAAGCATAGATCTTCAGGTCATCCATATGAAATACATGCGTAGTGTACGAGATAGAGTAAGAAGTTTGATGAGATAGTAAATCCGTTTTCCAAAGTCGCATCAATCTCTCTATGCATCTCACTATGTGTGAATGAATCGTCGAGCTTTCCAACAGACAGGTGATAAGTCTATGATAGGTTGAATCGAAAGCTTTCCGATAGTCAATCCAGGCCACTGACAGGACGCGCTGGTGGGCTGCTGCGTCTTTGCAGACGCCCCTGTTAATTAGCAGGTTCCCTCGGTAGCCTGCTACACCTTTTTTCGAGCCACGCTGTTCGTACCCTTTAAATATGAAGTGAATATGCGGGCCAGATGTTGGTGTGTAGAAGTAAACTTCTTCCATCAGAAGTTCTTGATACCATCTGGTCCTGCAGCGGAAAAGTTCTTTGTGTCCCTAAGGGCTTATTCCACCTCTTCGGCAGTGTTTTCTGGACATCCCTCCTCAGATGTTACGAGGTTGTAGCAAAACTCCCTAAAGCTGTTGATAATACTAGTATTTTATTTCAACTGAAGAGGCGTGAAGAGTCAGCAAAAACTGTTGATTCTCTCTGACCCATCTCGCCCTGTTCTGTATTCTTCTCCTTGCACCAGATAACACCAGTATTTTGTCAACAATATGCTGCTTGATTGTCAGCAGCTTTGACTTCTGCGGTGTGTGATGGTAGATCCTCAGTTCTTGGGCAAATTTTTGAACCTTTTCCGTGAACGGTCTACCAGATGTTATGTAGTGAATTACACACTGAATGCGGGACGCATTCTGTCTTGCCAATCCAACCTTCTTGTTCAGTTGATGCAAGCGTCTTTTGGTCTTTTGATCCATCGTCGGTTTCAGCCTTCGATTTGAATCAGCTAAAGCTTTCGCTGCACCATAAACTGAACAGTTGATGATCCAGAGGATGGACTCTTCCGACAGTCCTTTCAGGGCTAATTTAAGGTATTAAATCAGACTACAGAAAAAGTCTCGAGTGGTACTAAGATGAGACCGCTAGTGGGAACCCAGATTTATTTATTTTACTCCTATTCAAAAACAGGACACCTAAAAATATGATACCATAAAAGAAGAAATCTCTAGTTTTTACAGTGCTCCTTGTTCTGAAATCGCGATCATCTCTCCGATGGTGCCTGCTTTCCGCGGTTGGTCTGAATGTCGTTTCCTCATATTCGTCTGCAGCTTGTTCATGAAGCGGTTGGGGAAGCACTCCGCGTACATATCTATTTTTCGAGAGGTAGGCAGCTTCATTTCGCAATGACTGATGCGAAACGTGCTAAAGCTATGGGTGTTTCTAGCACCACAGAGCGTGTATACGCGCAATAAAGCATCCGCGAACAGGGATAATGCTGACATCGTAGCAGTTCAGCAAGTCATCCTTGAGTTGATTCGTCCACTCAATGTGAGCGTTTCGTCGATTCGTCGTCGTGTTTCCATCCAAATAATATTTAGCACCCCGAAATCTAGGGCGATCGGCACGGTTTGCCGACCCATTGTCGGGTGCTTTGCGCATTTGATCGTTTTGAACCGCATCTACAACTTTTTGGTGGTTTTGTGATGTCATTGTTGTTCCCACGAGTAGATAGGGAAAGGGTCCGTCCATGCTTGTAGAGCCCCGCACGCAAGGATAAGGCTGCTCATATATATATAATTTTAAAAAAAGCGTTATAAAACCACCGCATGGCCCTACTGGGAGTAAACGTCATCTAAACATGGCAATGACTACCAGTAGAACCGCAGATCAGCGGAACCCTCGTGTGTCTTGAAGACACGAAGCGAATCAAGGATGACAGCTTTCTGCATCCATCTCGCAAGTGCCTTGGCATATTTTTGGCACGTGGTTATGGCTTTAAGTTTTTGAACCAATGATAGTTTCACACCTCCGTGAGCACCGATCACAAGGACAATTACTTTAACCGACAATTTTGGCTACAGTCGTTGCAGCTTTCTTTTAAGGTCTTTGAACCTCTCCTTCTATTCCCTCTCCTTGGCAGTGATGTTGTAGTCGACTGGAGCCGAGAATTCGATCATGAATGTAGTTCGTTTCTCGAAGGTTTGGGGAACGATGCCAGGCCTCGAGTGCGCAAAGGAGACTGCTGTATGAAAATCATAGTTCCAGAAAATTTTTGAACTTCTCGTTTTGGAAAATTGACTCTATCTTCCTCAGAGCGTAAGGCAAGGCAGGGCATTTATATTTATATATTACTAATCCATGTAGTATATAAATGAGAATTCGCTGACAATTTGTTCTGATAAACTATCGCTCACCAAAGGCGAGTAGCGCTAATTTCTTAATCAGGGATAAATCTTTCTTCTTTATTCCTTTGGTGCCTACATATTTTGAAATATCTAGAACAGAATAATATAACAAAAGTAAGAAATTTTTTTTGGTGTAGTCTCCCAATTCAAAAAATATAGTTAGTAGAAATATTTATAAGACAAAAATCAACAAAAAAATATGTACCTAATATGAGGAAATAATAAGAAATATGTGAAAATTAAACAAAATGAACCTCAATATGTATTTCCAATACAAAATAATTTGAATATTTCAAATTTAATCAATTGTAATTTCAAAATGTTTGAAACTAAACAATTTTTTTGGGCAATAAAACATTCTAAATTTTTATGTAGAAAAAGTATGTTCCATATAGGTACATTAGAGATAGGATCATAAAACTTTACAACGTTATAAAATGTCTCAAATTGTCAAGAACGACAATGTTTGATTGGGCAGTAAATAGTTTCCTAACATTTGTGAAGGTGATAAGGATAATATTTTTTTTATAATTACGAATTTGTTTACCTTATTTTTAAATTATTACGCCATTCTGTCGTATCTGGGAGAGGATTATTATGTTGAAGTATTTTTACTTTGAGGTGGCTCAAGTACGACGTAGGAGGGATGGAGGGGGTGTCATCTTCAGCGTTAGGGCTATGTTAAAGTTACATTATACACTTACTATAAAAGCGTTGCAGGGGTGGGGGTCCAAATTCGCAAAAAAATCGTTACCTAATACTTGAACAACGCCAATGTAAAAATATTTCTACACAATAATAATCCTCTCCTGTTTCGTCATATTTAATGAGGAATAAGAAGACAGTAAACTTACGGATATATATGTTACTGAGCGAGTTACTGAAAATCAAAATTCATAAAGAGTCGGTTTTTTCTCTCTAGAAAAATGAAGCTCCTCCTTGGTACTCTCTTCGTGATCTTCCATAGCTGTATTCGTAAGCAGAGAGAAATAGAGAGTATCAACCCTTTAGAAATATCAGCTAGTAGTAAAGTGCCGACCCCAGCGGCCACTATTCCTGCAATGTCCATAATTATTGATATAATATACAGGGTGGCGGAAAAGTTTGGAAACCGCTAGAAATCTCTGAGGTTTGTTTTAACTAATGTAATTTATTTGATTTTAAATAATAAGGTTTTCTTGTTCTTTGAATTACAGAAATGACTTGTTTGATATTATTTGTCTAATGAAAAAAATGTTTCGATTGAAATAAAGTACTGGCTAAAATTTAATAAAGAGTTGATTTAATCTTATTATTTTAAACCAATAAAATTATTTAAAAAATTAAAAAAACAGTTTTTCAAATGTACTCTTTAAATCTAAATTATAGAAATTTTATTAATTATTAGTGAAATTCTACTAATCCAATTAGAGAAAAGTAAGCCAAAATCAAAATCTCTTAAAGTCCCTTAAAATCCTTTGTAATCCGCGGAAATTGTTCTTAATTCCTAAAATTCCTAAAACTCCCTGAAGTCCCTTAAGATCTAGTAAAATGACTTGAAAAAATTGATATTCTCTCTAGAATTTTACTAGGTAATTACTTCAAACTACTGCAATATTTTAAAATCATTTGAAATATGTGAAACCTCTCGCAATCCTTTGGAATTGTTTGAAATACCTTGAAACTTTTATAGTCCCTTGCAATCTCATGAGGTCCCTGAAAAACTTTGAAAATCTCGTTGAATTCCGAAAAATTTTTTAATTAAAAAAATATTTTTTATCCCCCTGAAATGCTCAAATCTTCAAATGCTTCAAATCTGTTAAAATCCTTTCAAATCACTGGGAATCTTTAAAATATTTTGTAATCTCGTTTACAGTGAAAAAAATAAAATTAACATCTTGTCGACAGATTGAGTAAACAATATAAAATCTCACGTAAGAAGGAGGGGCGGGGGGTCACTCAAATCTTACGAATCCCTCAGAGAAATAATGGATTTAATTTCATTATTTTAAACTAAGAAAATTATTTCTTTGTTAATATGCTTATTCACGTATGATATAAGGTCATACGACACCTCGACCAACACAAGTTCCTGCTTCAAAAATGAAAAACAAGAATTATTTACACATTTTGTCTATTTCACCTAACTTTATTCGCTTAAGAAATAATTCCTGTCATGCTTGTGCAACCACAGAAACAGAACGAAATTCGATAAAACATAATAACAAGTACCTGACAAATGTCACGTCAACGTACACAAATATTTAATACAAATTTAAGGATGAACCTCGAGAGTATGATAATATAAACTAATAGATCAGGCATTTGTAATGGATACACATTTTTTTACGTTAGCTAAAGTTGGGTGAAAGGACAATTAGTGTGGTCCAAATTTTTTTGTTTGAGTTTCATGCATATCGCCCCAAAATTAGTACGAATCCAAATAGAAATAAATGCATTCTTTTTTGTTAAAAAAATGATATTCAGAGGTTCAGCAAGCCCATAAGAAAAAAATACGTTTTTGTAAATTTGATTCAGAATCGTCAATATTAGGTGGATTAAGTTGAAACTCAACGTTTTTCTCAACAATCAGCGATCGAATAAGAATCAAGAATTACTTTTTAAATATCACCCCCATAAGTCTGATTTATAGGGTCCCAAAAACATCCCATAAGTGAAAAATTGAGTTTTGCGAGTTTTTGGTGTTAATGAGGATTTTTTGCACTTTTTTTAAATAAAAATTGTTTATTATACATATATTTTCACTTCATATTGATAACTAAATCTTTAAATAAATCGTTTAAACAATTTAGTATTGTTTCTAGCAATTCTCTCTTAGAATAGAGTTAGAAAGTCGCGTTTTTTCCGAATTTTTAAACTTGTTTTGAACTTTTCAGTTAAAGCGAGGCAACAATCAATTAGGTTTAACAGAAATGATTGTTCTAATTATTTATTACCATTTATAGCAATATTCTATTAGAATAATGATAGAATGTTGCAGTTTTTTCTAAAATTTTCCACTTTTTCTTCACTTTTCGATTAGATCGAGGCAATAATCAATTAAATTCAACAGAAATAATTTTTTAAACCATTTATTATTATTTACAACAACATTCTGTCAGAATAATGCTAAAAAGTTGCAGTTTTTTCCAAAAATTTCCACTTTTCATTCTCTTTTCACTTAGAGTGAGGTAATAATTAATTTAAGTTAACAAAAATAATTGTATAAACAATTTATTATTATTTTTATTGATATTATCTTTTAATAATGCTAAAAAGTTGCAGTTTTTCTAAAATATTATATTTTTTGACCACTTTTTACTTAGCAAGGTAAAATTATTGCAAGGGAAAAAACATAATTATTTAAAAAATTTATTATTTTTCATAACTATTTTCTCTTAAAGTAATTCTAGGAAGTTACGGTCTTTTTTCTGAAATTTTCAGCTTTTCTGTGACTTTTTATGTAGGAATAATAAATATATATTAATATATATAATAATATATATTAGTCCAAACAAAAGGCTCTCAGTAAATAAATCAAGAAAAATTTACATTCACGAGGTCCTGATGATAAATTTCAACAACGTTTGCGGTACAGTTCAATAATAACTTAATGAGTTTAACAATAGCTTTCATATTTCAGATTTCACACTCTCTTCCCTATTCCCCTTTTCTAAAGAATTAATCTTTTTCCTTCTGTTTTTCAGAAACTGCCCCTTCTTCCCCTTTTCTTGTTTTTCAACTTAAATGCGAACTGAATTAATAGAAACCAATAAGAAAATCCAAATACTTTTCGTTAAAAGTTCATTTTTTTAAATTAAAAATTCTACTATTATTATTTTTGTTACGGAATTAATCCCGTTTCGTTAAAAAATTCTACTATTTGGTTGAAAATTCGAGTTTTTTAGTTAAAAATTCAACTATTTGGTTGAAAATTCATGTATATATTTTGTTGAAAACTTGTCTTTTTTGGTAGAAAGTTAATCCTCTTGTTTAAAAATTCATCTTTCTGGCTGAATATTTAACCGCTTGGTTGAATATTGAACTCTTCTGTTAAAAATTTATTTCTTGTTAAAAATTTATTTCTTCTGTTGAAACTTTAACTATTTTGTTGAAAAATTGTTTCTTTTACTTCTAGATTAACTTTTTTAACTGAAAATTGAATTATACCATTTCTAGTTGAAAATTCAAGTATTTTGTTTGAAAATTTGTCCTTTTTGGTAGAAAATGTAACTATTCTAGTAGAAATGAAATCTTTTTGGTTAAAAATGCAAATATTTGGTTGAAAATGAATCTTTTTGTTTGAGGATTCCACTTTTCTTTTTAAATTCGACCTTTTTTGTCCAATTCAACTATTTAAAAAAAATGAAAATCATTTCTTGGTTGCAATATCAACTATTACATTTTTCATTTATGATTGATCTCTTTTGACTAAAAACTGAACTAGTTGGTTCAAAGTTGAACTACTTGGTTAATTCATATGAAATAGTAAGATTTCACCAAAAAGCTCCGCTTCACCCAAATCGTTTTACATTTTTGTGGTTAAATTTAACCGTTTTTTATTTTGATTTAAATCCTTCTTGGTTGAAATATCAACTATTATATTTTTCATTGAGCATTGATCTTCTTTGGTTGAAAGTAGAACTACTTTATTAAAAATCTACTTTTTTGGTGAACATTCATCACTTTAGATGATGTTTTTAGATGTTGAACAGGTAATTGAATTAAATAAGAAGGTGTTAATATACATCTGAAGAGGCCCTTCGTCGAAGGGCGAAACATTGGACGTTTCTCAATAAATATATAGACCAGTAAAATGTAACACCTTATTTAATTCATCACTTTAGTCAAAAAATTATATCTGTGATTGAAAATATAAATATTTGATTGAAAATGCATTTTTTTGTTCAGCATTAGTTTTTTCAATTCAAAATGTAACAATTTGATTTTTGGTTTTAAAATTCATATTCAAATTTGAAAAAATGATGTTTTCTGGTTAAAAATGCAACTATTTGGTTAATAATTTACGTATTTTGTTAAAAATTATTCTTTTTTGGTAGAAAATTAATCCTCTTGGTTAAAAATTCATCTTTCCAGTTGAAAATTCAAATACTTGGTTGAATGCTTTTGTTAAAAATTCATTTCATTGTTCATGAAGATTCATCATTTTAGTTGAAAATTCATCTTTTTTGAGTGAAAATTCAACTACTTCGTGGAAAGTTGAACTTTTAAATATTTTGTTGGAAATTGTTTCTTTTTTGTTTGTTTGAAAATTAACTTCTTTATTTGCAAATGTATCCATATTGAAAAATCTTATGTAGGAAATTATATAGGAAACTACATGGGAAACTATACAGGAAATCATATGGGAAATTATATAGTAATTTGAGCCTGGAACCTATATCGTTTTCCAGATGGTTTCCTATATGGTTTCCCATATAGTTTCCTATATAGTTTCTCATATCCATTTTTTATTCAATGATTGTTTTTAGAATTGTAAAATAATAGCATTTTAAATGTTGAAGTTGAATGTGAGGCGATGGGGAAGGGCGTATTATAAATTATAGGAAACTATGTAGTAAACTATAGGGGAAACTACAAGGGAAAATATGCGTGAAACTATATAGGAAATCATGTGGGAAATTATGTAGTAATTTGAGTTTAGATCCTATATAGTTTCCCATATAGTTTCCGATATGAGAAACTATATAGTTCCAAGGTTCCCTATATAGTTTCCTACATGGAATTTTTCAATAGGGTAACTATTCTATTCTATTCTATTATTTTGCTGATTGAAAATTGATCTTTTTTAATTAAAAATCCACTACTCGATTGAAAATTTGTGTATTTTGTTAAAAAGTTGTCTTCTTTGGTAGAAAATTCATCCGTCTTGATTATAAAAATGTAACTCTTTGGTTTAAAATTGATTTGTTTCGGTTAAGGATAGAACTGTTTTGTAGAAAATTAGTATTTATGGTAAAATTGAACTGTTTTCTATTTAAGTTAAAATCATTCTTGTTTGAAATACCAACTATTACATTTTTCGTTGAGAAATCATCTTTTTTCAATCTACTTTCTTATGAATAGATTAATGCAAAGAAATCAGAACATAAAAAGATGTACACTTCAAAATTAGCCTTCCAAAAACAATCTCCTTTTCGGCTCATTAGAGACAAATACAAAACAAAGGAAAAAAGAGGGATAAAAAGGAAAAAATCAACCTAAACCAACCTCTCACTTTTTCCTTATTCTTTCTCCATCTTTTTTCTACTACTAGGGAACCAACATGTTTCCAGACCAATAATTTAGATCTCCTCATCAGGGATTATATTTATAGGAAAACTACAAAGTTTGATTAATAGAATCTTATAATAGTTAAAACTAACATAATACCTGAAAATAAAAACAGATCAAATAATTTTCCACTCAATTTCCTAAAAGAAATCTTTTCATTTGAATTTTTGTTATGAATAATGTTTTAACTATTAGCCATTTTAAAAATGTATGAATTTTTGGATTGTTTCTTTTCCTATTAGAAAAATGTAATAATGTTAATAGATTGGTTCAGAATCAACCATAAAAAAAATTAAATTACTTGCTTGAAAATTAAACTGCTTTTTTTTGGTCGAAGTTTCATCATTTTAGTTGAAAATTCAACTATTTCGTTGTAAATTAACTTTTTTTCTGAAAATTCAAATTTTCAGTTTTGAAATTCAACTGTTTTGTAATAAGTAAGACTCTTTCGTACAAATTATTCTTATCGGTGGAAAATTCATCTTTTTGTTTGAAATATTAACTATTTAATAAAAAATTAATATTTTTTTTGTTAAAAACGCAACTGTTGGCGTAATTTGTTTTAATTAAATACTTCTTTAGATTAAATTAATCTGTTTTTAAATTCAATATTCATCGAGGAAGTATTAACTGGTGTATTACTCCATACACTTATCGCGTAATAATCGCGTAATAATCCGTAATGACGCGTAATAACGCGTAATTTCCGGGTAAGAGTAAGTAGAATTTTCGTTTACGCTGTACGTTTGTTGCATTTAATGCATTTAATCATTCTTGCTATTAATGAAAAAAAATTAGAGTTCAATATTTTTCTATGAAAAACACAATCCATGAGTGAGAGAACGAAATCAGAAATAATAATAGAGTCAATTTAGAATATTTTTGGGAGGTCAAATTATTAAAAAATAAATTTAAAGTTCATTTCTAATTCTGCAACTCGAAGCGATTTCAAGTTGTATCTCAATAATTTGAAATGTTTCAATCTGAAATTATCAAATACTTTCAATTTCAAATTATTCAATATACCTATACTGAATACTACACATTTAAAATAACTCAACTATAATAGTCTATAAAAGCCTTAATAATTCAAGCTTCAATTTTTTTTGAAATCGCGATTAGCCCTTTGAAGAACATCGTAACATAAAAAACACCTTTCTTTTTGCAATTTTTTGTGTATACATTTTTTATTTGTTGACCATATACGGAAAAATACTTATCATTTTCCTCAGTAAATTTCTGATTTTGTAAGCTATCTTGTAGGCTAAACAGCTCTTTCCTTTTTTACGAAATCAAAACCAAAATAAAAAAAGTTTGAAAAAAGATCAGCGGTTTAAATGGTTCAATTCATAACTCAAACGCTACAAATTTGACATTAGTCTACTTTTTCATGGTTTTACCTACAATTATTCAATTTTAAAGGTTATAAATTACCATTGTGAAAAATAAGTAACATATTTTAAAAATTTTTTATTTCAAACCAAAAAACTTTGCATACCTCAATCTGAAAGCACCTGAAAGCATAGCATTTAAAATTTGTTGAATTAAAGATATATTTAGAAAAGAAAACTGAAAGCATGAGTGATCCACTTTAAAAGGGGCTAAAAGTAAGAAAGCGACTCGTTGGCTTGCAATAAGCATTAAAAACGGTATATTTTTGCATTTTTAATGTTTTAATTTGAACAATTAGAAAAGTGCAGTCGAAAAAGTCTTCCCAATTTTTTGCGGATTTTATTCAATTATTTTCTAAGATATAATTTCTATTTAATTCACCTTTATTTTCTAGTGACCAAAATGCACTAGGAAAAAAATCAGCAAGACCCAGGGATCAAAATTGGAAATACGGCTGCGAAGTACTATGGACGTATTCACTATGGGTGTATTTATTTGTGCTTATTTTATGAGCATTTTGCTTCCTCATAAGTATCAAATAAATTTGCTTCCTCGTAGAGGGAGGTTTTCCCTAACAAAAGAAAAAAATGTATACTTTCAATATTTTTGAAGCTTATGTTTCTGTCTTTCTGAAAATTTTCAGAAAATTAGAGGGCCCATCAAAATTTCAATTGATGTGTTCTGTTACAATGAACAACTTTTTAACCTACGGTAGTTTTATATTTCAAATTAAAACCTCATAGAAACAATGTAACTTTTCTTAAAACTTTCTGAGTAGCTATTGATTAATCAATAATGGTCTTCAAAAGTTCGTCAATAGATCAATCCACGCGTCTCGAAGACGCGAACAAATACATGATATACATTATAGTTGTATTCCCAAGATAAACAATATATTTGTTAAATTTATAATACGGTATTGCTAGATCATAAGAGGTCATAGAAGGTTCGTCAATAGGTTATTCGACGTGACTCGAAGACGCAAACAAACACTTCAGAGACAGTACTGTAGTACTCCTAATATGAACAAAGTTTTTCTCATATAAATAGAATACACCATTTTTTTGAAACTTCATAAATCGGTACTGGTCGGTCATGAAAGGTTCACCAATAGGTCAATCGATGAGTCTCAAGTACGCGAACAAAACCTCTACATGTAATATGGTCGTGTTTTGAATATCAAAAAGTTTTTTTCATATAAACAGAGTAAATCATTTTTTTGAAACTTCATAAATCGGTACTGGTGGGTCATGAAAGGTTCATCAATAGGTCAATCAATGTGTCTCAAGGACGGGAACAAAAATTCTTTATGTAATATTGTCGTGTTTTGAATATCAAAAAAGTTTTTATCATATAAACAGACTGAACCATTTTTTTAAAACTTCATAAATCGATACTGGTGGGTTATGAAAAGTTCATCAATAGGTCAATCGATGCGTCTCAAGGATGCGAATAAATACTTTACGTGTAATATTGTCGTATTTTAAATATCGAAAAAATTCTTCTCATATAAACAGAATAAACCTTTTTTTGAAACTTCATAAATCGGTACTGGTAGGTCATAAAAGTTTTAAAAATAGGTCGACCGATGCGTTTCAGAGACGCATACAAATAAGCTAGATATCGTGTTCTTGTATTTTTAATATCAAACAACTTTTTCTTATATAAACAACGTAAACTTTTTCTTTTTAAATATCTAAACACAAGAAAAAACTATTTCTAAGTGGTCGATCTAGCTCAAAATCCTATCAGACCTGGATATCAATCCGAGCTACTCTTCATTCAAGTTTCATGATCATAGCTCTTTTACTTTTCGAGATATGGTGAACAGAAAAAAGTTACACACACACACACGGACATTTTTTAAAAACTTTATTTTCGAGCTCCTGGGGTCGAATTATATCAAAATATGTCAAAAAAGTATATTTGAAAATTTAGGTCATTACAATCCTCCCTCTATGAGGAAGCAATACAGCGAATTTTTAAAATTTTTGTATTTAATGTTCTGAGTATGTGTGAACTTTTTTTAGCATAGAAATACACTAGAAAAAATCTATAATACACAGGAGTCGAAATTAGAATTACACAAAATTTCAAAAATTTGGAATTTGATATTTAATATAATTATTGTCGAATTTTTTTACTAGAGTATTTCTGTGCTGGAAAATTCCACAAATACTTGAAAAAATTATAAAATCACAAATGAAGAATATACTGCTATTAAATACGAAATTCTAAAATTTTTAAATTCGCTGTATTTCCAGTTTCGATTCTTGGCTCTTGGTTGTTTTTTCTAGTACATTTTTAACACTAGAAATTTTTGATGTACTCGAGAAGTCTTCTCGTATTTACAAGGGTGCTAAAAATTTGTTTTCTGGAAACTGGGGCGAATGAAACATGAATTATCTCCTAGAAAGATTTTGTAACACTTTTTTTGAGCGCGGTAACCTAGCTGCATGTCTGTTAATCCTAAATAGTTTATACTCTTTTAGGATCTCAATACGCTACTTTTTCGTGTTGTAGCGATTTCGAATCCCAGAATTTGTTATTTTCGACCAAACTTAAAATGCAATATATATATATATATATATATATATATATATATATATATATATATTGTATTTTTTCCAACTTATAACGAAAATGGTAAAAATTCAAGCAATATGCCTGTATTTAGAAAAGACATGTTTATGAGATTTATCAAATTAATAATCTTACACATTTCGTAAATTTTCGTTATACTATAAAAAAATGATGTGGGAAATTATTTTCAAAATAAACCCAACGTATGAAGAATAATAAAATTTTAATTTCTGACTAGTTGTTTGACTTTATTTGTGGTTTAAATTTTAGTTCAACTGATTTTTTCCCCTGATATTGACCTATTCCACTGATTTAGTGAATTCTATTGCTGCGATACTCTTCAATCGCGCCGTAATATCCCTGAAATATTGGTGTGATAATAAACTTTGAAAATCGGAAACAGAACTTTGTTGAAAAGTAGCGCGTAGGGATCCTGAATATACATGATTAATTTATAGCCTATTGAGCCATTGTAATTTGAAAAAATTATTATTTTTCTCAACTTTATGCAAACAATCAGAAGGCAAACTTTTGGAAATGGAAACAGGCAAGGTCATGTTTAAAATTTCAGAATAAGTATTTCTTATTGTTTCAAGGGAGTTAAAAATATTACATCATGTTATTTTATTAAATTTTTCTATTTCCCACTTTCTACATTTTTATAACCTTTTTATAATTAAAATATACAGTGGGGTGGACCGAAAAATAAAATTTCTTATTTTTTCGATCATTATAGGAAAAATCTCATTCTATACTAAAAATAGATTTCTGTGATTTTTCAAAGATTCATAAAACTATATATTCCGTCAGTAGAAATTATTTGAGATATGAAAGTTCGAAAAAAGTTATTTTTCCTACATATTTCAATGCTGCTTCCATAGTTATATTCAGAATATTTCCCTTTGCACAAATTCGTTCATCGCAATTAATATTAGATTCTTCTGCGTCTTTATGTTATAAAATACGTATAAAAAGGATAAATAGAAAAAAATTTTACGTCTTTTAAGCACTTTAGTTTACGAAAAAAAAATTAGTTTTTAAAAGTAAGATTGTGAATTTACGTAAGTTTCTTTACCATGAGCATGAGGTAAAGACTATGAAGATAACTGAGGAAGCAGCATTGCAATATGTCGCAAAAATCACTTTTCTTTGAACTTTGAAACTTCAAATAATCTCTGCTTATTTGGAAATATCTTGATTAAGCGAATTAGTTATTTTTACTAATCTTTTGTGGCCGAATTTTTGCTAATCAAATCTGTAAAATTTCACTAGTAATTAGTTAAGTCTCAACAATATTGATTCAGAGGGACAATAAAGTAACTTTTACGTAAGAAAAAAGTCTATAAAATAAACTTCTTTAGACACTCAAATTCTTTCCCATACAAGGCAAATCATTTTTACAAAGTTTGCTAAATAATTGCAATTTTCTATGGAAAATTAGAAAAATGAAGCGCTTGAAGACCCTGAGTGTGCTTCCGTAGAGTCGAGAATTCTACACCATCGCGTTATTTTATTAAACTTTTCTATTTTTCACGTTTTTCATTTTTATTACCTCATTTCTTCAATCATTATATACAGTTCTAAATAAATGTATACGTTTTTACCGAACAATTAGTTTCTTCCCACTATCGAATTAGGAAATATCTCGACTAACCGAATTATTAATTTTCTACTAATTTTTGGTTGCTCACTTTTCGCTAATCAAATCAGTAAAATTTTACCAACAACTATTTATATTCTACCAATTTTGATTTATAGTGTCCTCAAAGTATCTTTTGTGTAAGTAAAAAAGCTATACAATTAAAATAACCATCTTTTGGCACTCAATTTCATACTTATTACAGCCGATGCTTACTCGAGGAAAATAATTTTCACAAAGTTTGAAAAATAATATCAATTTTCTATGGAAAATGAGGAAAATATACAACCTGTACTGTTTTCGTCAAAATTGCAACTATTTGGTTGAAAATGCAACTGTTTTTAGTTGAAGTTTAAGCTTTTTAGTTTGAAAACTAGATCATTTCGTTGAAAATTAATCTTCGGAGGTCGAAAAATCAACTACCTATTTTGTTAAAAATTCTACTTTTTTGTTGAAAATTCTGAATTTGACTTTTTAATTTAACTTGCTTCTTGTCTATATATCCTATAATATATATCTATATCCGATCAAAATGATATGGATCGAAATTCGAATTGAGTCCCTGCTCTCTAAACTGGAGACAGGCTACCTTACGTTTACAATTTCAAAATATGGCCTTCTTATTGTTCCAATAGTAAAAATGTTACACCATCGCGTTATTTCATTAAACTTTTCAATTTTTTACGTTTTACATTTTTATAACCTTTTTTCAATTATTATGTGCAATCCTATGTAAATCCATTAATTTGTATCAAGCAATTACTTGCTTTCCACTATTGAATTAGGAAATATCTCGACTAATTGAATCAGTAATTTCCTACTGTTATTTGTTGGCTCACTTTTCGATAATCAAATCTGTACACTAGTAATTACTCAACTTTCATCAATTTTGATTTAAGGAGGCAATAAAGTATCTTTCGCACAAGAAAGAAAACTTTATCATTCAAATAAACTTATTTAAGGGATTCAATGCATACTTATTCCAGCTGATGCTTATTAAACGTAAATCAGTTTTACAAAGTTTGATAAATAATTGCAATTTTGTATAGAAAATTAGAAAAATGTGCAACCGAAAAAAATTTTGAAAATGGACAACAGAACTCGTTTGAAAAGTAGCGCATGAGGAACCTGAAGATGCATAATTAATTTATAGCCCGTTGATCCATCATAATTCTAAGACTCTAAAAAATTCTTATATTTCTTAACTTTGATGAAACAATCAGAAAGCAATATTTCAAAAATGAGAATACTCTAGGTCACGTTAATAATCAATTTCTCAATGTGTCCTTATTATTGTTTCAATAGAGATACAAATGTTACATCATCGCGTTGAATTAAGAAATATCTTGAGTATTATAATTAGTAATTTTCTACTATCTTCAGTGGTTCATTTTTCGCTAATCGAATCTTTAAAATTTCACTAGCAATTTGTTAAGTTTTACCAGTATTGAGTCAGAGAGCAAAAAAGCTCAAAAACTAGAATGTACGTCTTTAGACACTTAATTTGACACGTATTCCCATCGCGCCTGATTGAGAAAATATATTTTTTGAAATTTTTTTATTAATATCTGGTACAAAATAAAACTTTTTACTCTTGTCACATTTTCTCGTACGACGAGCCATTATTCATTCACAGCATTTCAAATAATATATTTGTCATAAATGTATGCTCCCTACTACAGAGATGCTGAAATGATTTTATAAAATTTTGTTATTGATATATAATAATACAATTTTTGAAAAAATTATTTCAACAAAAACTGACCAAGGTTTCAAAAAAATGATTAAGATATGCGTAATCAGAGGACTTTTTTACCGTTTAAACAAAGGGTAATATCGGGACATATAAGTGCATACAGAAGTTTTAGTGACGAATCGATTAGATTATTTGTAAGAATATAGTAAGAAAAAGTGAATTTAATTTCAATTTGAGGATTATTATCGTCGGTATAAAAAATGATTTTATACAACTTGAGTTATTATTTTTTCCTCTTATTTTATTAATATTTATTTATTTATATTCATATTGCTATTTTATCAAATTTGGTGATGAAGAAACTATTCAAAGTCTTGGGGAAGGTCCCAGAATGTTGGCACTCCTTACAAACAATTTTTAGGGGTACAATTATGCTCTTATATTTATCTGTTCTTAAGAAATCATACATTTTATGATTTTTACCACCGGTAAATATATATTTTTTTAATTGGATACAAAATGAGAGTTTTCTCCTTTACATTAACTACAATTTCCATTTATAGGATATTTCTCTAAAACTAACATGTATATTTAAAAAAAAAAAACGAAAATCTCACTCTTCACTTAAATTTGATGTTCGCAACCTCTAACCAATTCCTTAAAATGTTCAACCCGAAACAAGGAAAGGGAGTCTTGTTTCAAGACAAAAAAGGCGCAATGTAAAGGACAATAAAATAAGCTATAACAAAAGTATAATTTCTTGCTATTTTGTCAACCAGTGTATAAAAATATAGTCCATAGAAATATTTATAATATGCGAATCTATGAAAATAAGTGTTTAATATTGTTGCAAATAAAATGATAATTCACTGACAATTCTATGTATTTTATTTTTATTTTATGCTAGTTAAAAATAAACAGTGAGTGTATAGAGAATCATTAAGAAAAATTTAGAAATTAAAGAAAATGATCCTCAATGTATATTTGCAGTAAAAAATTATGTTGAAGATTTAAATGGAATAAATTTCAGTTTTTAAATCTTTGAAAGTAAAGACTTCCGCGGATTGGGCAGAGACAGGATTATAAAATTTATAACATTCCAAAATGTCTAAAATGGTCAGACACTACAATGCTAGATTCAGTAAGGTGTTATCCAAAAATTACCTAAAGGTTACTTTTTGGAATTTGAGACTCCCTCTTTTCCCCTTTCGGACGCTTTTTCTATAGTAAATGTACTTAACTTTGAGATGGGGGTAAGACTTTGCTAACCCACCTCCACCTAAAGCCTTAAGTTATTTGAGAATGAGTAAATACATTTATAGAATTGTCTAAGGCGATCAAGACACTGTTGTCTTATCATTAAGAATTTGTTTTCCTTGCGTTTAACTTCTTACACATTTCTGTTGCATCCGGGAGTGGATGAATATTATGTTGAAATATTTGTGCTTTAGGGTAGCTCAAGTATCAGGTAACGCCTTTCGAGGGGCGGAGGGGGTGTCAGCATTAGCGTTAAGCCCATGTTAAAGTTACATTATACACTTAATGAAAAAACGTGTGGGTGAAAATTCGCTAAAAAAGTATTACCTTCTGCTTGAGTGGCTCCAATGTACAAATATTTTTACACGATAATAATCCTCTCCCGCTTCAACATATTAAAACAGTAAATGTACGGATATATAAGCTACTGAGCGAGTTACTGAAAATGAAAATTCATAAAGAGTCATTTTTTTCTCGCTTAAAAAATGAAGCTCCTCCTTGGTACTTTAGTCTTGGGTTTCGTTAGCTGTATTCGTGAGTATAATATAAATTAAAAAATTAAAAAAAAATTTTTTCAATGCGCGGTGGGACCCTTCTTTCATATATTTCAAATTCTAAAACTGACAAATTTTAAAACTGAATAAAATAAATATATATGGGGCACCAAACCACAAGCCTAAATATCAACCAGTTATCAGTATACAGGGCCTGAAGTTTTTACTTTTACATATAAACGTTAGTGTAACTTCTCATAGATGATTTCGCGCGCACATTCTCATCGCGCGCGGCTCGCTTCGCTCGCAAGTTTGAGCGCGCCTGAGGCGTGCGACTGTTGGTTCTCGCGCTTCGCGCTCGACAATGTATTTACCTCGGGCTACGCGCTCGATCTTTGTACTTCCCTACGTTTACGCAAAATCTTTGACAATTAAATGTGAAATCATCGACAGTAGTAATTTGGTGATTGTGAATTCTCTTTTGTTCAAGCTCCTTCGGTTTTAACGAAAACATTCTCATCACGTATCTCGTGCTTCGCACTCGAATAAGATTTATCCAATACGCGAATTTTTCCAAATTATGTTCAACTTTAATATAATAAATGTATACTATATTAATATCCGTATCCCGGCTCCAAACTGATCATTCAGATATAGCGAAATAAAGTACAAATTTTATTTGTCATGATTACTTTAATATTCGTTCCTTATTTGCCATTAATCTCTAGTCGTTCTTGCGAAACTTTAACTTGTTCATTTGTAATGTTATTTTTCACGATTAAATCAAAAATTACACGTCCTATACAAAAATGGATCAAAGCAAATTTGTAAATATAATTTAGACGAACAAATTATTACATCAGCTTAAGACCGATTTTAAAACAAAACTGTAGTAGGGGAGCGGCGGCGAATGTGGCGCACATAAAGGAAAATGCACGATTAATATTCAAATATAAAGTAAAATATTGTAATAAAATATATTTTGTTTAGGCTAATATCTTACCAATGCTCTATGCATGGAGATAATTTAATTGAAGTTCATTAAAAGAGTTAATTAATGTGTTTTCCAAAAAGTGCATCTGCGCCAAGTTGTCCTACCTTCTTTGGTAATGTGGCGCGTTTCGATTTAAATTCATAATTATTGAATAAAAAACAAATTATGAAGAAAAATTAGTAAAATTTAATAAAAATAAGATAAATATATTTACGTTTAATATTATTAACATATTTGAGGGATTATGTCTGCCGAAATTTGAAGAAAAAATGTTTTTTAACAGTGCAGATTGTCTCACAATAATTTGAAGAGTGCTACAAATTTTGTATTTTAAGATAAGCTTACAGACGTTTTATAAACAATAAATCAAAATTATATTAACAATAAGTCAATTTTATTCTTTTCCAAAATATTTATAATGATTCAACATTAAAATAATATCATTACTCTTAACCTTCTAAATATTTATTCTGTCAGAACAAACCTAACCCGAAAACTGGTAAAACGATTTCAAAATACAATTATTCTAAAATAACTCTAAAATACACGATAATTATTGGAATAAAACTTTTTTATACATATTAGAAACGAAATATTATTACTTTGAGTAAATATTTCTTACCTTGTAACTAAAACCGGCACTTTGTTACCACAAAATTTTCGGATCAAAACAAACCACAAACTTGTGCGCCAAGTTACCTGCCGATTTTAGTCCCGAATGCGCCATATTAGTCGCATGTGAATAGTATTTAATCAAGATTTTTTACATAAAAGTTTATTACTTTTACTCAAAATATTAAACTTTAAAGCATTCAAGAAACTCGGAACAGTATATTTCCAAAAAAATTTATAAGTTTACACGAAACTTCTGTAATTTTTTACTTGTTTTTAGGTACTCTGACAGTACAAGCGAAAGAACCAAAACTGACTTTTCGTCATAAAAATCAGGGAATTAATTTAATTATCACTGTTTTTAAATAACGTAAGGTTGAAAACATATATACATGTAATGAAACTATCTCTACAAGCAGAAAGTACGTTAATATTCGAAAACTCGAACGCGCCACATTAGCCGCCGCGCCGCATTTGCCGCCGCTCCCCTATGCATCTTTTCAAATCTTACGAATTGAAAACTGTAATTTTTCCTTCGTGTTTTTTTAGAATATTTACAAAACGTGATTTTTTGTAAATATTGTGCCTCTGTTCGCAAATGTTGAATTGGACAGAACAAAATAAAGCAAATGTATTTAATTGTCTGTTCTTTATTTCACAAGATTTTTTTTGTCTTTATTGTACAGAGTGTATATATGAAGAAATTTGTTTTAGATAAATAAAGAGATTTCTTTTCTACCTATTTTTGTTGTTGCATAGTTTAAATGGACACCGACGTAAAAACTATTTTCTCTGACTCAGGGCGCCTCAAAACGTCGACATTTGATGGAATCCATGAAAGTCATTTTTCACATAAAATCAATACCTTCTCGTTATGATGGGAATGTAATAATTCATTATTTTTTTGGCGATCAAAATTTGAATTTTCGATTTTTTCAAAAAAATTCAAAAAGTTGTCATAACATTCTTGTAGCGCTTCCAAAAAGTAACGTTTTTTGTTCCCTAACTTTTTTTGATATTGTGCTTTGTTTCGCCTAAAATGTTAATTTTCTTTTTTTTGTGGGGGGGGGGGGGGGATTTTGAAAATGCTCTAACTCTGACAATTTTTTTTTTCATCGAAAAAAGTAGTGAGGATAAATTGTTTTAATTTTTGAGTACTATGGATAGTCGTCCATGGAATTTCTGAATTTTGAAAAAAATCGTCTAAAAATTTTTGAAAATGCTCTTTTTGAATTTTCATCCAAAATAGCTGGTTAACGAACTCGATCATTCCTTTTGGCCCCTGAAACTGTGTACCAAAGCACAATCCAATCCGGTTAGTCTTTCAAAAGTTATCCGGGGTACAGACGACGACGACGACAACGACGACGACAACGAGAGACAGACAGACACCGACGTAAATACTATTTTTTCTGACTCAGTGGGCCTCAAAACGTCATTTGATGGAATCCACAAAAGTCATTTTTCACATAAAATCAATACCTTCGCATTATGGTGAGAATGTAATAATAGATTTGTTTATCCCAATTGAAATTATATTCCGTTTTATGTTTGTGGAGTTAATGATTTCGACTCATATAGAATTTACCCAACGGAGTTGATTTTTTCTACTTGGAGTAATATTAGTCAATGCAGATGAAACAAAATTTGGAACAATTTTTTCAAGAGTTTTAGACATTTTGGTAAATGGTTCTGGTACATGACACAAAGACTTGGAAATTATCCTTAATGCATTTTCAATTTCGATAAAAATTAAAAAAGTTATAGATATGCTTTTCAAGATTTTTAAAATTTTCAAACAAAAAAAATATATATTTTTTTTTTGATAGACTAAGAAATTTAAATCATAATTTTCACTAGATACCAAATATGTCTCGAAACTATGCCGATGAAATTTTTGGATTAGACTAAAATTCAAAAAGTTAGAGCCTCTTCAAAATTTGAAACAAAATTTTCTTAGAAGTTTTAAAAGTTTCTGTCAGAGTTTCTGGTACATGTCAAAAACACTTGCGAATTATCCTAATGGTATTTTTAATTAGGATCAAAATTAAAAAAAGTTATATGCTTTTCAAGATTTTGAAAATTTTCAACAAATAAAAATATATTTTTCTGATATATGAAGAAATTTCAATTAAAATTTTCACTGGATAATAAATATATGTGTGCCTCCGCATGAAAAGGACCCTTATGGCAGGTTCTAGTTTAGGAGATATTCACGTTTTTCTAAGTTGAGGTCAAAATTATTATTTTTGGGTTTGAGTGGGGGATGATACTGGGACCTATAGTGAATTTATTGGGACTATTCTCATATCCAGAAAGTAAGCGGAAGTAGGTATATTTCATGTTCGAAGAAAAAATATAACATGTGTGCTTATGGCACTCGCCAAGTTTAGATGCGTTTTTCTCGAAAAACGATTTTTCCCAGTTCCAAATTCAAAAATGTCCCGGTTACTCGCTTTTCAACCTAGAGGGTTCGTTTTAGGTCTAAAGTGACGGGAATTTATCCGGCTATATGCACCTATACGTAACTCCATACCGACCATAAGGGCCCTTTTCATCCGGACGCCCACATATTTCGAAACCATTATAATGAAATTTTGGATTAGAACAAAATACAAAATTATGTTTCAAAATTATGCTATTTTTATTCTTAAGAGATACGTAAGGTTATTCGTGATGTTTAGTAGATTTTAACAAGATTTATAAATTATTTTAACGATATTTTTCAATTGAACACAAATTTAAAATAAATAATATAATTTTAATGTTTTTGTCTACATAGTCTAAAATCAATATTTTTCGAATATCGATTATTAATTTTATAAGTTGCGAAAAAATCTCTCTAGCTCCGCTGAGACCCGAGCCCAGGTCTTTCTGATTTCCGGTCTGATGCTCTACCCACTAAGCTACGGAGAGATGAGAATATTTTCTTCACAACCCTTACAAGTTGAATTTCGGCGTCATTCATTATACTGGTAAGATTAATTTTAGTCATCGAACATCATTTCACAACTTATAAAATTAATAATCAATATTAAAAAAATATTGATTTTAGACCATGTAGACAAATAGATATTTGTGATACATGTGCGTAAAATAGATGATTGTGTGCGAGTGTGAATTTTGCAGCATAAGCCGCAGGCGAATGATGTCATCACACGAGTTAGCAATCACCTATGCGCACGTGTGTCACACGCTATTTTTTGCAACGCCCGCCCGAAAAAGTTGTGTTAGGAGGAGGTAACGAAAAATACTAATTTTATATTGCATAAAGTGGAGTAAAGAAATTTGGTTGGAACACAAATTTTGGAAAAAAAATATTTGAGAAAAAAATTTGTTGAAGAAAAAATGTTGTGAAAAAAAATTTTGGAAATAAAAATGTTGTGGAAAAAAATGTTTGAAAAAAAAATGTGGTGGAAAAAATATTTTGTGAAAAAAAAATTGTTGAAAAAAAATTGGTTGAAAAAAATTTTTGAAACAAAAATTTTGTGAAAAAATGTTGGCCCTCACGCTTTTTTTTTGGGCACCCTGGGGCCCGGGGGTTACAAAACCCTAAAAACAAAACTTCAATCATTAAATTGTTTCAAGTTAAATCTAAATTTATTGCATTAGAAGCATGAAAACGTCAACTTTTGAGGTGGGTGTTGCAAAAAAAACATTAACATCATATTATTTACTACATTTCGCTGGTCAAAAACCATTATATCAATTAATAAAACAAATTTAAAATGTTCTACATAATTAATAATCAAGTAGATTAGCTATATCGGGATGTTTTTAAAACGCAGTGAAATGATTTTCAATTTTTTTTTTAAACTGACTACTAATTTTTGTAGAGTTGACTTAGAACCGAACTTTAAAGGAATGGAATCAAAGCCTATAGCTAAATGTCTCGGTTTAGTGAATTTGAAAAAAAAAACAACTTATATTTCTTATTAACATTATATTGAAAAACCGTATACCCTACTTCTTATTTTCCGTTTCATTTTGTCTATATCGTTTCATTTTTTTTTTTTATAATCTATTTATTGAGCGCGAAGGGCAAGTGTCGCAATGATAATGTAATCGTCAAAGCCGCAGGTGCTTTGAGAACCGTCTATAAAAACAAAATAAAAAATAATGTCAGTTCTGATTTATGGCTGTAGTCTATCAGGGGTTTGAATCACATAATCCACAAGATCCGGCTGGTTCATAATTTATAAGAAATATTACGAATCTTGAGCCTATGAAAATCATGTAATAAGTTGAAAATAAAATCATGATTCATTGAGAATTGTGTCTGCATCAAAAGGTCCGTCCACTCAGCGCCGCCACCAAGGAAAAATGAAAAATGGAATACGCCATATTTTTTTGCTTTTTTTTTTGCAAATTTTATGCTAAAAAAAATATTTTTGCTCTTCAAACTTCCGAAATAAGGGTGGCGGCGCTAGCACGACATCCCCTCAGCGCCACCACCTATGAAAACTGACTAAAAATTATTATAATGAAATAAACGATTAGGGTAGATTTTTTTGCTTTTTTTTTTTGCTCTAAGAAAACATATAATACGTGTTCCAAAAAACTAGCCCTAAGTCATACATACCTACCCCTCGTGACCAAAAATGTTCTGAAAGTGTAAAAACAACCTTGAACAACGTAAAGATGATTCAGAACTCTAAATCATTTATTATTTAAAACTTGAAAATTCACCC
>CAKNYM010047785.1:27226-100565 GCA_932195095.1 Andricus curvator
TTTCAGAACATTTTTGGTCACGAGGGTGGGTATGTATGACTTAGGGGTAGTTTTTTGGGACACGTATTATATGTCATCGGAGAGCCAAAAAAGAGCAAAAAATTCCCGCCAACTGTGTTTTATGAATATTATTGTTTTTGATGCATTTTATAAGTATATGCGAGTTCCGCTACATAAATTTACTTGGAAGGGTAGTTTTTGGGAGAAATTATAAAAGGGGTGAATTTTCAAGTTTTAAATAATAAATGATTTAGAGTTCTGAATCATCTTTACGTTGTTCAAGGTTGTTTTTACACTTTCAGAACATTTTAGGTCACGAGGGGTAGGTATGTATGACTTAGGGGTAGTTTTTTGGAACACGTATTATATGTTTTCTTCGAGCAAAAAAAAAAGCAAAAAAATTTACCCTGATCGTTTATTTCATTATAATAATTTTTAGTCAGTTTTCATAGGTGGCGGCGCTGAGGGGATGTCGTGCTAGCGCCGCCACCCTTATTTCGGAAGTTTAAAGAGCAAAAAAATTTCTTTTTGAGCATAAAATTTGCAAAAAAAAAGCAACAAAATATGGCGTATTCCATTTTTCATTTTTCCTTGGTGGCGGCGCTGAGTGGACGGACCTGGATTACAAACTTATTGAGAGTTAGGCTTTAAGTACACTAATAATAATTATAGCATGTTTAGAATCATTTTTGAAGTGTAATTTAGAAGATTGGCCTGTCAGAATGATAAAACGCATTTTGTCACGCATTAGATATTTATAATGGTAGTATTACGTAATTCAAGAATTGGACAAAATTGATTGTTGAAAAATGCACGTTCAGTGTCAGAGAATAGAATAATCACGGGTTTCTCTAGTTTTATTTTCAACTATTGTTGTGAAGTAATAAAATTAGAGAATTTAGTTGGACGAGTAAAAAGCTTATCAGATTAAAAGCGGTTAAATTTAAATTAAAGTTAAAGTTAAAATTGTGCCAAATGAGAGTTTTGATGGAAATGTAGTTTATTAAAGGAGAGGAGGACAATGCCTTTATCTTAAAAAGGAACTAAGGTTACTAAGAAACTAAGAAAACTACCCCTAAAGAATCTTCGACAGATTCATTAAATTTCTTTAGTGGAATTTTCTAAGACTTTTGCAATACAATTTAAATGAAGTTTAATTCACCAAGCTTTTTGAAACGAATTTTCCATTTTTTTAATATTAGGGTATAGACCTCATCTTGAATGTTTCTGTTAATCCGATCATTTATTCTATTTAAATGAGAGCTACAAGATTTGCGTACTATTAATTTCAAAAAACTTTTATAAACTAATTGAACTAATTCAAAATATATTATTTTAATTATAAGCATTGAAAATTGAATAATCTCAAACCGCAAATGTTTAAAAAATAAGTTGAGTAATATTGAAAATTGGATTAGTATAAGATACAATAATTGCCAATTAAAAACCTTCAAAATTGAAAAAAGTTAGGCTTTGGTAGAGATAACGTTGCATCCACAAAAATACTTTTATTTAAAAATATGTTTCTAGTATGGACAGAGATTTCTGCTCAAAAATTTATATTTTATGTTCTAGTATACTATATTTTAATAAACAATCTATGTCCCATAACAAAGTATATGAACAAATTCTTCCAGTTTGGACTTTGGACATTGATTCCAGCAAAACAGTTTGTTATTGATTTACCGCAATCTCTGCCTAGGCTTCAAATGAAGATGAAATATATTCGTAACTCAAACAATTTTAAATAGAGGTATTAGTAAAACTTGAAATACTTCAGCTTGGTTAAGAACATACTTTTGAAACTAAACAACCCCAAATAAGAACTATTAAAAATTAAAATAAATGTTAATTTTTAAGCATTCAGAGATTAATTAACTAAAAATTAAAACAATAATAGCCTTTTAAAACGGAAAAAGCTTTCAATTAAAAATGTGTATTATTCAAAAAAATTCAACTAAGAGAAGGAATACGAATCTGAACAAATACAATCTTTAATTTCGTATAGATACAAAAAAGATTGTATTTAAAGATAGCGATTGGCTCTTACGCCAATAAATATTTATATATTTTTTTAAAACAGGAATCAGCAGTTACTTATTTTTTTAGAAAATATTGTGATTCCTGCAACAACTGTAAAAAAAAGAAATCGAAAGGTCTTATATTGGGACATAACTTTGCTATTGTGAAAAATTTTGTAACTTTGCTACATATGGAAATTAGATTTTCAACTAATGTATTACTTAAATTTTATATCCTTCAGAGAGTATAAAGTCTGAAAAAGTTTTCACGAGCTACTCACTCGAGAATTACCTCCTTTTATGAGATCTTATGATTGTGGCTCGAGTATATAGTGTTATCACCTAACATGCAGGATTGCGCAAGAGTTAAAAAAAATGTTTAAGAGTTTCGTCAGCATCCTCGAGTGAAACTCGATTTATTAAGAAGATAAACCCTTATAGCAGTATCTCAGATAAACGGGAGCGATGGCATTTTTCATATTTACTTTGTTTGTAAAACTCACTTGATACCCTATTCTCAGCAAAATAAGACTTAAAATGTATTCGAATAATATTTAATGCAATAAAGTGCCAAGAAAACTATGTACTGTAAATGATTACTCAATTTAAAGTTTGAACTATTTCAAATAGAACAATTTGAAATCAGGGCTATTTAGCATTAGGATCTTGAAGAATAAATTACAAATTACAAAAACGATAATAATAAAAAATGTGAAAAATTTGAAATTTTAATTTGTTCTAATTCCAAAGATTTTAAGCGTTTGAAGTTCGGATATTTAAAATCTAAATAACCCAGACTGTTTCTATAGCTAAAATACTTAGAAAGAAAGCTATTTTAAATAGATATATTAATGTTTTTTAATTGAATGTGTTCTATGCTTTTTAGCTTAAACTGAGAATTTAAAAACTAGTCTAAAATCTTTTTGAATGAAAAAAATATTAAAAATATATTTTAAAATTAAGATCGATCAGAACTCTATTTTATCATGAATAATTTTATGCAAAATGAGCATGAAAAAGATTCAGAATTAAAAAACAGACCTCTAAACTACCTCACTTTTCGGCTTATTAGAGACAAAAATAACTCAATGAAAAAAGAGGGAGAAAAGGAGAAAAAGTCAACCAAAACCAACCTTCTCACTTTTTCCTTTATCCGTCTTTTTTATACTACCAGGGAACCAACATGTTTCGGAGTCAATTTAGACTCCCTCATCAGGGAATATTTATAGGAAAACTACAAGGTATGATAAATATATTATTATGTTAATTGAAAAAATCAGAAACATAATACCTGTAAATAAAAATAATATCTATACGTGTACACTCACATACACATATACACACAACACATATCACTTTTTAAAAAAGATTAATTAATCTAATTTTGTATTCATTAGTGAAAAATTGACTAAGATATACAAAAATTATTATTTATAAATTATTTTAAATGAAAATATCACTAACAAAAATTACGTGGTGAAGTATTCAAAATACCGAGGCAAACTAAACTTATTTTTTAACTCGAAAACTCTCAAAGGCATGAACAGATTTTAGAAATTGTTTCCTGCCACTTTTAACAGAAAGAGGGAGAGAGAGAGAGAGAATTTAAATCTTTTCTTATTGCTTTTAAGTTTCAAATATAAAATATATGATGTGTAGGCGTAAAATAAAAAATATTCTTTAAATACTTTAACATCACTGTAAAACCATAAAGCATCTGTTCATTTAAAGTTGCATCCAGACCGAAATAATAATAGTTAGAATGTTTTAAATACATTGTTGAAGTACGTATTTCAAAACTTTCGTAAAACTGAAATAAACATGAAAGTAATAAGTTTCTTCACAAAAAGCAATTAAGATATAAATTGCCTAACCCTGGTCGGATTTTTATTGTGCGATGTACATAAAATATGTTTTCACGAATCCATTAAACCTTTTGTCCATAGAAATATAAACAAGAAAATACTTCGTTCTGTTGCCATCGACGTGAAAATTCAATCGTGAGGTAGTAGGAAAGCATCTTTATGTCCTCAAGGCGACTGAAAACGGGAAGGAGTTTATGGCCATGAACATAAACTTGAACAATGAACATGCTTGGTCGATGAGATATTGAATATCAAGTTTTTTTTTAATTGAACCCACGAAAAATGCTATTTATTATAAGAAGCTTATTATGTATTTTTTGTTCTCTACTAATATTTTCTTGCCTATATTTGTATTTCCATATCTAGAATCTTCAAATACTTAGCGAAAATGTTAAAACATTCCTATATTATTGCGTTGCTCGAAAAATTAAATGAAGTCTGTTAAATTAAATGAAGTTTTCTGTTCTTGTACAAATAACTTGACTAAAATTGAGCATCTGTATTTCCTCAAAGATTTTCCCAGAAAAAGACGACATATTTCTTTTTGAAGCAATAATTCTTCCTGGAGTCTTTTAAAATGTACCAGATTGTAATAAAATCTTCTGCAAATAAAGAATTAAAAAGGGTATTTTCTATAGGATTTAGTTCTCTTGGAAATTTCCTTTGAATCCACAAAAATACACCTACGAAAGAAAATGTGGAAGGGACTACGGAAAGATTTAAAAGGATTCACGATTGTGAAAATTGCATTACTCTTTCTGCGGCAATATTACATCGCAAAGGAAGTATCTTGGTTGAAATTGAGTCGCTGGTATATTCACCATGCATGTTTTCAGTTGACGCGTATGAAAATGGATGTGTCGAGAAAAGTTGAAATAAAGGAGGTGAGCGGAGATACGAAAGGAAATTGTTAAAATGAAAAAGCAGACAAAAAGGGAAACTAAACTTAAAAATAGGAAAGAAACGCTTAGTCGCACCCACAGCAGACAAAGATAATCATAATTTTTTTTACTGTTACATACTTGGAAAAATGTAAGTGCTAAACATTTTCCTCAATACAAATTTCTTCGAATAATTTCCAAATATTTATTATTTTAAGTATTTTTGTTTCACGGAAAATATTTGGAAGTTACGTGATTGGTAAAATGATGATAAATTTAAGAATATTCAGTTATAAGTTTAGTTAGTTTAAGATACGGTTGTGTAAAAGTATCAGAGTTTTCATCAAAATTCTCGTGACTTTTACAACGCAATGGCTTCTTTCCAGAATATTTCTAACCGTGTATTTTATCATAATATTTTTAAATTGAATTGCTGAAAATTACGCAATTCAATTTCTCTCAATTACTTTCTCTGTTACGTGTCGTGCGTTGATAACCAATCTTTAGATATTTTTTACACATTTATGATTTACATTTTTTGTAAACTTCGAAGTTTAACGTTCCAAATTAAAATTTCACTACTTTGAACTCTTTTCAATTTTAGAACATAACATTTTCACGTTTAACATAAGATTTACATTGTCACCTATGCCCCCTCTTGATACAATTTTTAAATTAAAAAAAGGTGACGACAATATTATATGTGAGTTTAGCATGAAATTACCCAGAAAAAAATTGTAATGTTAGACTGGAATCTTATGGGGTGGATCCACGCTTCCAGCTATGGTTTTACGCTGTAGGACATGTTGTGTGAGTGGGTGGCGCGAGCGCTGTACGAACAAGGGTATCGACCCTTTCTCCATCCAGACGAGACGTGGAACCACGCGGTCTGTTTCGGATCACCGTGCCAGCTATAAACTCTGTGGTCGCGGATTTCATCAGACGAAAGCAATATGAGATGCTTTTAGCAAGATCACTCGAATGCTGGTCATAAAAAGTAATTGAAGAAGTTTAAGACAAAAAAAGGGAGTGAGGACAACATTTTTTTAAATGTCTTTGTTTGAATCACAAGGGTTGTTGAAGTCAACTGTAATATGATTATTCAGAATCAATTCAACCCTATTCGATATCAGGTAGCAAACATTTTCATTGCAGAACATAATACATTCGAAATTTTAGAATTTTTAGGTGTTAATTATTGTTAACTATCGTTGGATTGACCCAATTAAATATTTAATAAAATACAGTGCAAAACGAAATTGAATTTCTGTTAACAGTTCTATCCATAAAGTCATAATAATCACTGATCACTTGTAATTCTTTAGGATAATTTACTTTCTTTTAAGTATGCAACTGTATTATTACAAAAAATCTGTGCAAGAAAAGGACATGTGCCCTTAATGTACACTGTAAAAAAATCTTTGGTGATATCTACAATTAGATTGTAATTTCACGAGCAGTGTATTATAAATTACAATGTATAACCACATCATCTCTGGTATAACCTGGTAAATTTACCAATGTCGCTCCGAAATTCACGATCTACTCCAATTTCACCCTATGGAATAGTATGAAATAACTGTCCGATGTAAAATTACTATGTCTGACGATGGAAATTATTCGATCTGTGTGGAACGTAGTCAATTTACGTTCAGTGAATAAATTTAAATCAGCTCATAAATTAACACTTTTTTGGTAAAGTTGCAGTATTTAGCATAATTTCACACACGGGTAGTATTGTTACGTCTTGGCACCCTGAGAAATTACAAACAGGACATAAATCGACAATCCATCGACAAACTGACAGAAAGAGATGGCGCGTTGGACTTTATCATAAAATTACGTCTCAGAGTCTCTAATATTGCTCTAATAGTGATGAGTTCTATGTGAATAAAAAAAAATGTCTTTTTCATTCAAAACGATACCTAAGAAAAGTAATATGCGCTTTATTTATCCTGCTAGAGTGTTTGAAAATTTATAACCTCACGAACATAACCTCAAAATTGAAATGTGGTCCTGGCAATTTACGTCCTGCATTTTTTTTTACAAAAGTGTGTGAACTTACATCGTCGCACGCTGATCGAATAATTTCCATCGTGGCACGACGTAAAATTACACCAACTTTTTTTACAGTGTAGGGTTCCTTAAGCTACGGCAATCGCTCTGTCTTCCCATTCATCTCTTTGCATTACTCTCACTCTACCCCACCACTTCCCTCTAACCCCTATTTCGACACCCCTTTCACTCTATCCCCACTCTTTTACCCTCATGCGCTCCCCCTACTACCTGCCTCTCCACCACCCATCATATCTACCCCTCTTCGACCTTTCAATCTCTCTCACCACACATACCTTCCTTTTTTCAAATCTACCCTACTCTCTAAATCTGAATCGGTTAAAAGTCACTGATTGTCAGTGAAATCTCACTGATTCAAATAGCTAGAATCGGGTCTCTGACAACCAGTGAAAAGTGACTTATTAATTCAGTGAAAGTTTCACTTTTGAGAGTTGGCAGCACTGAACCACGTCAATTTAGCAGTCATAATAAAATAAGATTTTAGTAGATTCAATGAATAATCATAGTAAAAACTTAAAACCCATCAATGTGATCAAATATTAAAAAACGTGAAAAGATTTGTTGCTTCTAAATGACAAAAAACCTCACATATTTATTTACTTTCAAGATTCGACTGTCATGTGCACACCCGTCAAGTAGGTACTTTTTATACGAGTTAGAGTATATTTTTCCCGCAGTAAATTCAGCACACTTACAGTCCGAAAATTCAAAAATTTATTTCTTAAAAAAATTATATTTGCTACTCAAGTAAAAGAATAACAACAACGCTTTGCTTTAAAACTTAGAAGTTATGTCTCGCATGATTTACTCTGGTGCTACTGAATTGATTAGCGAAAAGTCCGGAATCACTGATTAATCAGTGAAATATCAAACTACTATTTCAATCAGTGGATTTTTCACTGATTCATATTTAGAGAGGACAGCTTCCCTCTAATTCTTATCTCTACTCCCCCTCACCTCTATTCCAATCTATTTAATCACTTTCACCTTCCCTTGCCTCTCTTCCACCCTTTACATATACCCATCTACCACCTTTCACTGATCTCTTTCCATTCCTCCCCCTCTACATCACTTCTTTGCTCTAATCTCTATTCCTGCCCCAATTTTTATCCAACTTTACGGTTTTACTCTCTTACCCTCTGTCACTCCCCATACTACCTGCGTAGCTACCACCCTTTAATCCCACCGCTCTACTCACGATACCACCCTTCTCCCTACTCTGTTAACTCTGCCCACTTCCCCTCAGACCCTACCATTACCCCTGCCCCTATAACCTTTACACTCAACCATTGACCATACATCCCTTCCTTTTTACGCTTTTTCCTCTCTGAGCCCTTGCCGTTTATCCCCCTTTATTCTACCTCTCTAACCCATCTATACCATCTATACCATCTACAATTTGTCCTTCTATCCCATTCTTCGACACTTATTAGTTTTTTCCAGCCTGGCTTTCAATAATAACTCATAGCAACGGTTGCTAAGAGGTTGCTATTTTTAGTACATTCAAATCATAATATAGGAGCTACGAGCAATACATGACAGATAGGTGGATGTCGGACTATCGCTGACTATATCTTAATTAAAATGTTCCTTTTGATAAAAAATGCTCTATCATAAGAAAACTTCTGCCTGACGCAATTAAAAATTTTATGTTGGAGTACTTTTTCTATGCTTATCTGCTCAGGCGTTTTCTTTAATAAGCGTAAAATTGCATAAAAGTATAAAATGCATTGAAACCATGAACTTTATATACTCGTAGTTTACATTGGATCTATAGAGTTTCAGAAATACAAGTGTATACCATACCTCGTTTGTTCCGGCTTAAACTTCAGATATTACTCGCCTCTTCGAATTGCAGAAATACAAGGATTCGCGGCTTGGTTAAATGAACCTTGCTAACTTCTGTAAAATTTAAGAGGAAGAATTCGACGAAAGAAACTTAATATCAAGTTTCCTTTTACTTCTTTTCAAAATGCATACAATTTTATAAGAAAATTATTTTCTTCTGCAGTTGGAAATTAAATTCTATGGAAAAATTGGAAAACATTTAAATTCTTGAAACACTTTGAACTATGGCTAGCAGTAAAAAAACATATAAAAAATAATGCTATTATAAATTAATAACAGTAATAACACACTAAAAACTAAACTAACACAAATTAGTTTTTGCAGAATCACTAACTGCATACAATTTATTTCATAAACTTAGGGACGTTTCCATTTAAGTGGATAAGGAAGTTGCCGGTCAGACATAAATACACTATTATATATGTATTAAGTCCCCTTTACTCATTTGTAAGCTTTAGCTTAGTCGAAACTTTCTAAACACGGATATTCTCAGTAGCAATGCAAAGTTTCTTTCAAGAATGATCATAGCTTTTTATTTTAATAATAAATTACCATCTCTACTTAAGTTCACACCAATTTATCAGGAATTAGGTATTCGATGAGAATATTGATTTTCATTTAAAGAAATGAAAATATTATCTTTTTCCATTTTGAAATCAGAAAGATCCAAATCATTAATTTTTCATAAAAGGGTTGAAAAATACGTGGATAATTAGGCAATTAATCATGTTTTGGAACCAATTAATGTATCTACTTATGTAATTCTAAATCTAAGTCTTTGTTGACAGGACGAAATATTTACAAAAATAAATAATTGTTTTATTAAGTTTGATTCTAATAATTCATGTACACATATGATATTAAACAAGTGATCCTGCTTATGGTTAGAATTGAAGTTATGTCTTCATAAAAGTGACTGAGTCTACTCAAGTTATTTCTACTCAAAACCATTTTATCACGATTATGAAATTATTTTAACAGTTTTTATATAAATATATATATATATATATATATATATATTATTTTAATAATACTGTATTAATTATATATACGTCTTTTTTAATTGAATAATTATTTAAAAACTTAAACTTTGAGACGGCCGCTGCTATTTGACACATAATCCAGTAGTGCACAATTTTAACTAACTGAGGTCAGACTGCTCCTTCTGCGCTATAAAAATCGTCCGATCAGTAAAAGAGCTCGAGCTGCAAAGTTAGATAATTTTCCTCTCACAGGGACATGCCCGCATGAAAGCGCATTCCAATTACGCTCCCACTTTTGCAGCAGTTAAATGGTGCGTTTCACTGATGCGAAACGGAGGTCTGAAACTTTCTATAGCAGTTTGCCAATGATAAAAGGGCGGAAAATTGTTTACCTTCGATTGTGATTCAGACAACTAAAGAATTTACTTTGAAGGCGATTCAAACAAAAAACTCTTCTTATTCTAGAAGAAAAATTTAACAATCAAAATCTTTAAAAAAATATTTTTGGGTTAATGCCGTTTGGGTCAGTAAATGATAAAGAAGTTTTAGTTTTCTTCTAAAAAGTTACACTATATTTTCTACGTGAAATCATTTCACTCTTTAACTTATTTTGCAAGAAGCTCGAGTTTAAAAATAGATTTAATAATTTTAAATCACATTTTCTACGATGTATTTGATTTTAGTTAGTTTATCAATTGGATTATTTATATCTGTTTTTTTAACGTGGAATTAATCTTTCAAATAATACACGTACACCAATCATTGAAATAGAGAATTATGTAAAAAATAACAATAGAAGATCATGATTTATATCGGTAGGGAGCCGATTAACAATAACAATTTATTGATAATTTTTTTTTTTGAACTCCATACGTTGTTGATTTTTCAACATTTTTTTTCAATTTCAAAATATTTTGAGAACTTTTTAAAAAAACGTTTCTTTTTCGAATTTTCACAAAGCCTATCGTTTATAAAAAATTAAATTTTCGAAATTTCAAAACATCAGTTTTAAAAAATACGTCACAAAGTGTATAAAAAGATTTTCATCCAGCTACATTTGAAGCATCCGTACAATATATATATAATAATAATATAATATATATAATAATCTACAATAACTGAATGTTTTATGTGATTTTTGTCGACTAGAATATTGATATACACTGAAAACAATTAATTGATCCAAGTAAATGCGTTTCTTTGGTTTCGTTTCTTTGAAAAAGGAATTTGTTCACTTCAGTTAAGTAACTATTGTTTAGAGGCAAAAAATTTATGTCTCAGCTCAAAAAAATAATTTGTTGGTGATATTTATTTTGCACAAAGAAATATTTCTTTGCAATATATATGAAAATTATTAGGCCAAGAAATGATTTTTCGGGTGTTAGGAACCCAGTTTTTTAAAATCTGTTTTTTACACCCTCAGAAATATTTCTTCATTTTATTGACATCGATTCTTTGAAGTTAAAAAGACGTATTTGAATTAAGTAATTCATCAATATACCGAGGGGCTAATCACTGAAAAATCTCAGATTGCCGCACTGGAAGCCTTAAGAGAACTCTCTGGGGAACTCTTGGAACTCTTAGAAATCTTGAAAATCTTTCGCAAAGTGTGGATCATTCACACTACGAAGCATGCACACAGGCACACCTTCCTGATACACACACTGTCACGGTGTGACGATGCTGTCTCATTTCTCCTGGACAGTACCGATCGCCAGAAGTTTTGGAAATCTCGGCACTCCCGGCAATCTCGAAGAAATCTTGGAACTCTCTATACGAATTCGACTGACTGCCGCATATATAGTTTTAAGATTTCCAGATTTCCAGATTTCTCAATGAGTAGACCCTCGCAATATACGGATCAAGTATTTTAGGTTTCTTTGAGTGAAGGAAATATTTTTTCTAGAAAAATAATAATTCACCGAAATAAAAAAAATATTTATGCGATGCTAAGAGTTGACACGATTACTTCGAGTGAATAATTTCTGTTTAAAAATATTTACAAAATTAAATACTGATAATTTTTTTAAATCAAGTAAATTTCCTGTGATCATAACATTTTTTTCTCAGTGTAGGTTTTTGTCGACGGAATTAAAGGTTTCGATATACTAGTCCAAAATCAAAGTGGCTTTTATTTCTTTAGATGTGAAAAAATGAAAATCATTTTGGTTTGCACTAGTATATCGAAATCTTTCATTTCGTCGACAAGAAACAGCGTACAGTAACGTTAGAATAAAATATTGATCATTTTTTTATTTGATTTAAAGACAAGGAGGCACGTATTTTTATTTCGAGAGAAAGACCATTTATTTATTACGTTATATTATTTATAATTCTCTTCAATTAAATTCTTGTTTGTGAGTCTAATGTGCTTGAAATTGTTAAAAGATAAAAAGTTGGAAACCTTTTAGTATAAATATTTGAGAAGTTATTATTCTGGATGTACTCCCCTTTTCCCATTAAGTCTAATATATACACCCTAAACTTAATTTAAACTTGATTGCTTCATATATTTGAAAATGTATCTTCTTTTTATTAAAATATAAACTCTCTAATTAATATTAGTTATGAACGTTGTGTAAGGTGCACAAGTTTAAATTGAAATTGAACAAACAATATTTAAAAATGGTATAACCTTCACACAATTCTTTTTATTTTTATATATACCATTAAGCCATTTCCCTTTCAGGGTAGGCGTGACACTACCCGATTCGGGTAGTGTTTCTAGGTGGATAGTTTCTTGTAGTAAATAACTACAAGTGTGGGCTCACCACACCGACGATGGGCCAACAGCACGCAGTATTCTCGAATGGTCACCCATCCAAGTACTAACCGCGCCCAACGCTGCTTAACTTCAGTGATCGGACGAGAGCTGGTTTTTTCAGCGTGGTATGGCCGTTATATATATTATTTTATTATATTATATATTATATTTATTATATTATATTTATTATATTTTTAATAAAATATATTTCTCCATATTGTGATTTACTGAAATGTTTTGGAAGCTTGATTTTTCATTGAAGAAGAGAGTTTATTTTAATTAGATTTAGAGGATGTTCAATAGATGTTTTCCATACAATTGTACACGTCTGAAAATAATTTCTTAGCGAAGTAAAGAGATATTTTGTGTCCATAAAAGATACCTGTCGCAATCAATAGTCGAAATCAGAGACTGAGCTAACATGTAGTTTATCATGGGTGAAGATAATATGGATCTAATAAATTTTAACGGGTTCCACTTTATCATGAACATGTCAAAACTAGAGGGATTGACGAATAGTGGTCTAGGATTGTAGCCTATTTTCATGAATCATCGCATTTCAGTGAAATGTCTAATTTCTCATTCAGAATTCCAGAAATCAATATGCTTAAGAATTATGGACACATTTGGGGTCTTTTCTCACTCTTGTTAGAAGACGTTGGTAGCAATGATTAACGTCGTAGAATTGCTTATAAATATTATATAAGATTGCGTAATTTATAAAATTTAAATTAATTAAAAACACGTTCTCTCTTTACACATGTTTTCATAGGTGGAAGAGTTTTTAAACATTTTTATATTCTTATCACATAAAGTTCATTATGGTTGAATACATTATCTGCTGAAACGAACAAGTTTCTTTGTTGCAATAGTTATCGTTTATGAGAAAGACGATACCACAGTTCAATGATGGTCTATTTCATCGACAAATAGTGTGTTTACCCCATCTAAGATCAAGATTATAATTTCAAGATTTTTTAAATCAGACTGATAGTTTCATTTTGATTCCTTGAATTCAAAATTTTACTAGCCTTTCATTCTTTTGAATACGTTGCTTACAGATTTATGTTTTCAGAAAAAATAATAAAAATAATTGTCAAAAGTATTTTATTTCTCTTTTGACATTAGAAAGATTACTGTTATGTACGAATTGTATGTAACTAAAATAGATAAAGTTTCCATAAATTCTGTTATGAAATTTATTTTGAATTTGAAATGAGCATTACTAAAGGAAGTGAATTGAAACACGGAATTTCACAGGTCAATGATTAATATAAGAAATTGAATCAATTTGCTTCGTTCTTTATATGAATTGATTATATCGATTGAAACTTAAGTTTGCGTAGAATAATTGAACAGTTTTATGATTCTAAAAATAAAATCCACTTCTCGAAGCTTTTTTGACCTTCTAACCCATATTAAATCTTGTATAATAAGATACAAGTGTCTATAAATCAATGCTGATTTAATAAAATTGTTCATTTAATTTCCAGATACTATTTAAATTTTATCGAAAATCAATACTGTATTACATTCTCATCAGAAAAGGTATGAGATTTGTGTAAAATTTGACCCCCCCCCCAGTTTTTGTCAAATGTCCACGCTTTGAGACCTAACTTGGTTAATTCATATAATTTGTTAGTATGCTAAAAGAGCAACAGGTAAGTGCTGTTTGGAAAGATTTCCTAGGACGATTAAACTTTTTTTAAGCATGGGTTTTATGGCTTTAATTGAAAGAACAATAAGATAAATAGTGATCCTGAATTAGTTTTTAAAGAGTGCATTCAACAAGAATTTTAGCACGTACGTTAGATAAAGAACGAATTTAAAAAGATTAAGTTGAGTTTTAATCGATGAGTAATTAATTTTTCTTCATCACGTAAAACGATATGTCTGAGGTTGAATTTTTAAAAATTATTTATAAAATTATACAATAAATTTAGAAAGATATTGAATAATATAGGCAATTCAATTCATTCGGGTGAATGAAAGACACTTTAACTGAATGAGGTTAAAATTCACGGTGGAAAAAAGGATGATCAAATTTTTTATAACGAAGAGGGATATGCTCTGGCAAATCAGCTCTTGAATGAACTGGGCTTATAAAATACCCAACCAGAAAATAGGGGTGAAGTTCTTTAATAAATGATGTCGATTTCTTTAAAGTTAAAATATATAAACAAATAAATATATAAATACATTGTGATTTTCTCTCAGATTCAAAATATTAGGAATAGTATATTGTGTGACGACTCAGCAAACCACGTCTTTGACCTCCGAGGCCGATGTTTGCAGTACGGGGCGTACATTCGCGGGCCTTGCCGAGTACTGCAAACAGCGGACGAGGTCGTCAAAGGTTTGCTGAGGAGTGACACACGAGATTTTATGCAAAAATGGAATGGTTTTCGTATGCGAATGTGTGCGTCGAGGGTGAAGATTTAATGGGTCGGGCCAGGGCGGAGCCCCGGTGGGCCTACTATCCGTTCACGATACGAAGGCCCCTCCAAAACAGCTGCACATTTTTGTAATTTACTCATAAGAAAAAAATCGCATAAAAACGCAGCTTCTACTATGATGAAGCTCACTTTATTGCGCTTAAGACAAGTATCCATTTGTTTGTGTACAAAAATTGGTTTGGAAAAAATCCTTCGCGAAAATGTAAAAACCGTGGTTTTTTCGCGTCACTCTGTCCTTGTTTGACTTTCGATGGCGACATCTTTGTAATGAACAGTGTAAAAGATTTGAAAAAAATCATATAGATACTTTCATATTTTGACTATACATACGTGAAAACAAAATTGCAATATGTTAATAACAATTAACGTAAAATTCATTTGAACATGACTATGCTATCTTTCGTAATATACGTAGTAGAGAGTTATATTTTGGCTTCAACTGCTTGGAAAATTTCAACAAATGCAATCGATTAATAATTAGGAGTGATAATCTTGAAACCTAATAATTAATAACAAATAATCCTGGAAGACCGACGAATGGTAGTGTGGGGGCGAGGACACAGCGGGATACCATAGCTGACGGGTCTGCTCATTGAAAAAAGGTATAGCTACAGCACGGGAAGTTGCCATTGGAAATCAAAGTATCTTTTTCCTCTTTTCAGAACTTGATGTATGAGCAGACCCCCTGAGGTGACCCTTTAGCTATGGTATCCCATAGCCATAGTCTCCTCATACCCACACTACCATTCGTCGGTCTTCCAGGATTATTTGTTATTACTTAATAGGTTTTAGGATTGCTCTTCCGAATTTTTATTCGATTGTATTTGTTGAAATTTTCCAAGCAATTAAAGACAAAATATAACTTTCTACTACGTATATTACGAGAGATAGCATAGTCATGTTCAAATTAATTTTACCTTCATTGTTATTAATACATTGCAATTTTGTTTTCACGTATGTATAGTCAAGATATGAATGCATCTATATGATTTTTTTCAAATTTTTTACATTGTTCACTTCAAAGATGTCGTCATCGAAAGTCAAGCAAGGACAGAGTGACGCGAGAAAACCACGGTTTTCATCTTTTCGCGAAGGATATTTTCCAAACCAATTTTTATACATAAATAAATGGGGACTTGTATTAAGCGCAATAAAGTAAGCTTTATCATGGTATAAGCTGTGTTTTTATGCGATTTTTTTCTTACGAGTAAATTCCCAGATAACAATTCGCTCACACCTTGCCCGCATGGTGTTTGCACGCGTGTCGACCGATCGGCACGATGTGAGGGCAAGAGTGCAGACATATGTGCCCTTATATGCGTCGCATATGCGCCGCACGCGTGTCGGCACGTGCGTGCCAGCGTCGTGCTAGCATGCACGTGTTTTGAGTTATAATTATTGAAAACAAGATGTTAAAAATAACATGAGTAACAGGAAACATTGTATGACGTTTTTAAGAAGAGACTCCCGTGTTTGAAGAGGATATTTGTCACAATAATCTAAAATCGATTTCTCTTATAATTTCGAACGTTATATCACGGTATGTTATAATATTCAGGACGTGTTTTATCACCTACCATGTATTTACAATAACACTATAATGCACACATGCGTATAAATACAAACAAGCATTCATTCGATAGAAAACTGCTTACAACGATAGCTGCATTTAAGTACCTACTACCTACTAAAATATGTACTGCCATTTATGGAGAAGCATGCTTCAACCATAAACTATAATTCACAAAAGTGACCTAGGTCATGACGTTACCTGTAGAAACGAAACCTTGCACTAGCTTTTAATCACATTATTTTATCACTTCTCATGTTCATTTTGGCTCTCTCTGAGTTCACCTAAATTCAGTGCGTGTAGGTAGCACAAATCATTTATGCGTGTACCTAGGCACTTCGATTTAATTTATTTTGATTCGTCTTCACAGTTGAAAAAAATTATAAATTGACTTTTAATTTTTTTTAAAGTAAAAAGATACTTTATATTAAAAAAATTACATAGATTATGTTACAAATTCTGTTCCAGAAAAGTGTAGAGCATTCCAAAACATTTCAGAATATTCTAGAAAATTCCAGAATACACTAAAGTATCCAAGCTAATTCTAAAATCTAGAAGCGTCTAGAACACTATAAAATATTTCAGGAAATTCCAGAATATTCTAAAAAAGTCAAGGATATCGGAGAATCGCAGAATAAACTACATAAAATCCAGAAATATTTTAGATGATTATAAAATGTTCCAGAATAATCTAGAACCGAGAGGCTACTCACTAAGAAATCTTAGATTGCTGCGCGGGAAATCTTAAGAGAACTCTTGGAGGAAATCTTGGAAATTTTTGGCTAAATTTAGCCGAGTCTATAGAATTCCACGTGAGTTCTGATCGTGAGCAGCGTCAGAAATCTCGAAACTCCCGGCAATCTCAACGAAATCTTGAAAGTCTCTATAATAATTCAATACAGATTGCCGCATTCACAGTTTTAAGATTTCCAGATTTCCTACTGAGTAGCCCCTTGTCTAGAACAGTCAGCATATTTCAAGTAAAGTCGAGAAATGTCTAAAACACTCCAGAATTCTACAATAATCTGAAATGGAAAAAGAAGAATGTAGAACAATGATTCTCGAAGAATCTAATGCCTCTCAGAATATTCTATAAAATTCTAGAAGATTTCAGAATTTTGGAATAAACTAAAAATTTTGGAAAACTTCTAGAACATTTGAAAAAGTCCACATGTTTTGTAAAAGATAAAAATTTCCGAGAATTTCAAAACAAACCAGAACATAGAATATTCGACATTTTCGGAGTAATCTAGAACATAGCGCAACATTTTAGAACTATCTAAAACATTCGACACGAAAATTTCGAAAATTATAGAATACACTAGAGACTTCTGCGGCATTCTGAAATATTGTTGAAATTTATTCGAATACTTTCAAAGAATTCTAAACTACATAAAACAAAATCCTGTCCAGAATTTACTGGAAGAACTCTCGCTTCTTGTGCGGAAGTGTAAGAGTTTTTTTCCAAATAGAAATGTGTTCTGTAATGTTTGTCTTAGCTGACATACATTTGTAAATATGTCAGAATATTTATAAATTTTCACTGTTGGTACCCTGGCGAAACTGGGTATAAATAGTTAGTGAGTAAAAAACTTTGGTCAACATTTTAATTCAAGAAACAGTCGCTTCTCGCTTTGCAAAATTTTCTGAAATTTTGGATCTGTGATCATTCAAATCCAAAATTTATCCTTAAATTAATATTCTAGTTTCAAATTAAATTAATATCAATTGTAGAGAAAACTTCTAGCATATTTTTAATAACACATGCATGATTTCAGTCCTTTTCATTGCCTATGAAGTGGGTCTAAAGTTCTACTTTTCAGACCCTAGAGAGTAAAAAGTGACGTAATAAATGAATAATGAAAATTCTACATTAAATATATATAGCTCACATTTTGGGCTCACAAAAAGTGATCGTCAAGCGATCAGTTTATCGCGTTGACAGATTGGAGCAACTCGAAGCAATAAGTGACCATAAATTACCGATAAATTACCATCATTTACCACAAATTATCATATAATACGACTCGTAAATTTTTTCAGTACACTCCCTTGGTGCATAATATAATATTAAATGCATGCTTCACTTTTAAGTTCAAACACGGTTAAACTTGAATTGATCTGAATTGCTTTTCAATGATTTAAGAAATATTGTCGAAAATTAACAAATTAAGTTATTTTTACTTTCCACCAAAGAGAATTTAAAGAGATTAAAAAAAATATTGATTATTATATTTGTAGAAGTAAAATAAACTATATTTGTCAATCAAAACAAAAAATTTGAATTTTAGAACACTTAACAGATAACGAAAAAACTTGAAAATTTGTCGTCTTAATTTTTTATGTGTCTCATTCGGTGTTTTCGATTATATTTTAACATTTGGGGAAACATTCTGTTTGATAATTGTAAAAACTTTAAATAATGGACATATTACTGATTTTAATCTAATATACATACATACATTGATTAGCAGTTCGAACTCGAAAGTTCATTGCCTCACTACCCGATTCGGGTAGTGTTTCTAGGTGGATATTTACTACCAATGTGGGCCCACCACACCCACGACGGGCCAACAGCACGCAGGTATTCCTGAACGGTTACCCATCCAAGTACTAACCGCGCCCAACAATGCTTAACTTCAGTGATCTTACGAGAACTGGTGTTTTCAGCGTGGTATCGCCGTTGGCTTTAATATAATATAATATAATTTAATAATTAATAAAATTGAGAATAAATTTACCTTATGGAGGATAAGCGATATGTTGCTCGGAATGTGGAATAGTACATCTCAGTCTTCTGTAGCAATGCATCAACCGTGGCGAACACAGAGACGTTGAACTTGGTTCCAAGGTGTGTTCACAAGAAAATATCACGTCCCGCAAAATCATTGCAATTGACTTAATTAATAGGCAACTTTCTTTTTACATGAATTTACAAATGTACAGGGACAAGCGCGAACTAATTGGCCTGGCGTTTGATATTTCGCGAACTTTCGTTGATTGCTTTTAACACTGCACTATTATAATTATATTTACATTACAGGAATATTGTTCAATTTTCACACACCGTCAACTTACGCGGCAATTGCTGCTGCGCCTGAAACAACAAAGTTTAGAGAAAAATCAATATATACACGGAAAAAAGCATTATAAGTAAAAAATCAATCAACCTATTTTTAGATAATAATTATTCTCTCCAAGATGGAAGTGTACTACTTTTTAACATGAGGCCCTACGCTTTTATTTTTAGTCGCGTTATTTTGTTTTCGTCGACTTTTACTTGAGCAAACCCAGTTTTTCATCATCAGCCACCGACTGTATCAAGTACCTGATAAGTTGAAGATGATAAATTGTAAAACGATGTTTGAAACCTCTTGCCTTCTTCCTGGTGGCCTAGGAAGCTTTTCTTATGATGTGACAGGTATTTATTAAAACCAATTTTTCAGCTGCTACCAGTATCCTATTGACTCTAGGGATGTTCGAGATATTCAGTCATCTTGTGTGCACATTGCCTGTAGCCAAAATCACAATAGGATGGATAGATACATGCTTCACACTCCTTCATATTGTCCTTACTTTAAACTTTCGCTCGCTTTACTTATGGATCTTGGTTGTATACGTTGCATGCAAGTTCCAGGTAGGTGGACAAATAATTAAGTTACATCCTAGTATAAGATGCAGTCTTTCTTTTCTTAAACGGGCGCGGGAGTATATCTATAGAAAGGTATTTATTCCGTTAGGAGTCCTAGGTTTAGGGCAAGTTGTTGCTATATAATGCCGGCCGCATCATTATGTAAGTGCGTGTTTTCTGTTTCAACCATAACGCGACAGCCATCCATAAATGTCCTCGAGAGATTTACTAATTGCTCTACACAGTTGGCATCTGTTAACCAAATCTTGATGTAACACGTGCTTGCGATAATTTCTGGTACAAAAAACCCTGTCCTGAATCGCAATGATGAATCCTTCCGTTTTTGGTTTGAACTAGCGTATATAACGTATTTTAAACCCATAAAAGACGTGCTATTTAGTGTTTTGCTCAATGGATATAACGCTAAACAGAGACATTATGCACTGAGCGAGCCTCCTTGATACCCGTCGCAATGCGTATGTTAATGTTTAAGACTTCAAACAAATAGTCACGTGGTACGGAAGCGAACGCTTGCTTGTATTCAATATATGCTATGTACAAGATTCTTTGATGTTTACGTATTTGCGTCATGACTACAGTGTCTACGGTGACTAAATCTTCACTGCCCCGCGAGTTTTTGACAACATCCTTTTTGTTCTTCTGTAAGGGCGTCATTCTCGTTATAATATGGATATGCTTCATCTGCAAATACAACTCTAAGGCTCTAATAAATCGTTGGAAGACACACTATCGGTCGAAATTCGAATGGATTTTGAGCATCTAGTTATTTCGGCAACATATACGTGATACCTCTTAGCAGAAATCTTGGCAACCGATTTGGATGTACGATGATCTTTTGAAAACACTCAGTCAAAGTAGGGTGCAAACTTGTCAGGTACTTGTACCCGAAATTGTGCACCATATCCGGTCCTGGGGCTTCCCAGTTACTTGCCCTTTTCCAAACCTCTGAAACGTTTGATCTATGATGTAAGTAGGCTCCATCACAGGATTATTGCTTGATCCTAATTTTTCTAGATAGAATCACGCAGCGTCTAAGTTTCTTATGTTTGTTTTTTCCCCAACACCCCACCATTAGCCAGCCATGTTTTAGAATCAAAGAACTTCGGTATTTTGCTGGATATTTTGCTCTACACTCAGTTTATGATAAAGAATCCTGGTGGGTCGGATGAAAGCATTAGGCATCCGAACAGGAAGAATGGGGTTTCCTGTGCCAGTGCTGATAAAAAATTTTCTATGTACTTCTACCGAGGCTTTGGTGGTTTGGAATATACCTTAAATATTTGTCCCCTTAAGAGAGGCTAGTCATCTTTCAAGGCAGAGGCCTCAGGAGAACCCCTCTGTCTACCCTAGTCTGGCTAGCGAAGATCTCGGATGACACAGTGGATGAAACTCACTTTGCTTTGCGAAGAGGACATCATGGAGTATGCCAAGCATCTTAGAGGTGGTAAGCGTTCCAACGTTGCAGAACGTTGGAAGCAACGAATGAACCGAGATCAAACTCGGTTGCGAAGGTGCCCAGATTCGATGTACTACCTTGAAAATAAACACGAATATGGCACAATGAGGTTTCAAGTCAGAGCGCTAGGGCGTGCTCTCATGAGCCACGCCGCTCCCATAAAAATAATAAAATCAGTTCACGACAGAAACTTTTTTGATATACCTGAAATGTTCCATTTTGCTGTCTTCTTGCACTACTCTTATTATATTGACGCAGTCTAGCAGTAAAAACATCACGTCTCTGCCGCTGAGAGTCCATAATCTCATCCAATATTACTGCACCGAGAAAAATCTAATACGATTTTCTAATGGGAGGCAGTGATGCGAAAAGAGCACGAGCACCCTGTACGCAGGGGCCATTTTATCTTCCAGGCGAAAGAATTATCATTTGTATGTCAAACTCCTCGTGGGGTTTTTGTTTTGTTGTTTGATTCACTCGAAAAGGTTGAAGATCCCTGATTTACTGGTAGCAGTGAAAGATCTTGTTTTTTTTTAAGAATCCTCACCATCATCAGAAGAAAAGCTGATTACTCCACTTTTAGTGATGACTCTTCTACTTGGTTTATTTTTTCTCCAAAAAAAGGTGACCCCTTTCAGTTTTTTCCATACCGAAATGGTATGGAGTCCGAATGAATTGAGTTCGGCGGTGCCCTACGCTTTTTGCATGGCGCTGCCGTCCAAAAATCGTAACAGATTTTTTCGGTGTGGTGTTGATGCTTCAATGTGTCGAGGGTGGATGATTTCAATTACGTGGTGTGTCAGCTTTCTGACCCTGTTTTCTTTTGCATAACAATATAAGTGGGAAACCCTAAACGGAAACCAAGGAACAAATTCGGTCTATAGACTCCAGTCAATACAGCCAATCTGGTGACATCAGTATCCTACCTGCTTTTCCAAGGTGGATCTGGTTCCTTTTCTGGAAGGCAAGTTCACAGTTGAGACTGTATTTTTAGGCCTAGTTCTATAGCCCAACCATGGCACGGTACACAAGATTTGGCACTTGTAACGTAGTTAGTTCTGCGTTAAAATGCATGAGCAAAAAATCTTGTTGTTGAGGTGTACTATTAGTGCACGTAGATACTTTGTGATATACAATGTACATCTTTGTCATACAATGCCTTTGTGTTGGTTCTACATCTCTCAATTATAGCAAATCATGACCAAAATCTCTATCAAGCTGGTGTAGTTTTTCAGGTATTCCGCTGTTTACATAAATCCGGACGTCAATTTCCGGATGTAATTCAAGTGAGTTTGGTATTTGATTTTCATCATCCCGAGCACCTACATGGAGAGAAGTAGACATGGGTGGCCAATGCGTTAGACACAGCCAGGTAATGTCGAGCTTGAACGAGTGCGCTCGACATGGATCGGCATGGGTCTCTCGACTTTCGACATGGTCTGCGCTTGCCTCACGTATGGGTCAGTGTCTATGACACTGGCGGGAAAACATCGGGAATCCGTGCGCCGACACGGGTAACCAATGTCTAAAAACGGTCTATCAATGTTTGCGAAAAACTCAGCGCATGCGTGTTTCGTGTAGTCGCGCAGCAGGGGATAGTACAAATATTTGGTTGGAATGCAAATAACATTACACACACAATATTTGTTCAATTACCTCGTATTTTTTGCAAGAGATCTTGATTGGCGGTTTTTACTATACATGCATACCAAAAAGATGATTAGATGGAAACCGAGGGGCTATTCACTGCTAAATCTGGAAATCTTAAAACTGCGAATGCCGCAATCTGTATTGAATTCTTACAGAGATTTTCATGATTTCGTTGAGATTGCCGGGAGTTCCGAGATTTCCGACCCTGCTTGCGATCACACCGAAAAAACGATATTCTAATATCAAGAGTGTCATATTGTTACAGGCATATTCTTATTAATATTCTTAATGAAGTAAGCGAAATTCTTAATTTAAGAGGAAAATGCGCCTTGCTCTGTTCAATAATTTCTTTCAATGTTTGTGCGACGTGCTTTTCGATCAGTTTTTCGAATTCGTAATAAGTGACAAGCTCGAAGAAACGCAACCAATTCTAAGGATAAATCGCGTGCGCACATCCATCTCCTTCTCTTTAAAGAAAATGTTAGAGTGAGAAAGGTCTGATGTCACATTGAGGTTGAATACCGACGTGCCACACCGAGATATAACCTCTCTACATCATTTATTCGTTGACGTGTGACATCAAACTTTTCTCAGTTTAACGTTCTCTGCGAAGAGAAAGAGATAGAGTTAGAGATGTGCACATGCGATTTATCCTTAGAATTGGTTGCATTTCTTCGAGCTCGTCACTTATTATACAATTACTGCGACAGATTTCGGATGCAACTATTCTTAAACTTAGTGGGGAATTCTTACAATTAGACAAGCATATATATTCTTAAGGCAAGAGGGCCTCCATCGTACATTAAAAATATATTCTTGGCGCCTATTTAAGTTGCAAATATTCTTAAACTTAGTGGAAAATTATTAAAATTAGAATATCGTTTTTTCGGTGGCAGAACTCACGTGAGATTCTCCTCGAGATATATAGACTCCGAGAATTCAAACAAGAAAACAGAAAGTGATGAATGGGTCAATAATGTAGAATATAACTTTAACGAAATAAAAATAAAAATTTTGTAAGAGGTTTGTAAACTTCAGGAAGTAAATTATTTTCATATCCAAGATTAACTGTATTTGGTACTTTATTGATAAAAAAGTTTTCAACTATTTTTCTACGAGCTCTATTGTTCGCCAATGGTAGAATTTCAAAATTATCCAAATCGAAGTTAGGGCCGGTATCAATATAATATTTAATAAGAGCAGTATGAGCAGCTTTATCGGGATGTGAAATAGAATATGTATGTTCGCGACTACGGGTTTCCATAGGTTTGCCAGTCAGGCTTTCGCCCTTATTTATTTATATTTTCATTTGTTTTCTCTCAATGCTTATTTATGTTAAATCATGTATTTTACTTTCTGTTGGATTTTTACTTTCATTTTCTCTTCGATTTTTAACTTGTACCAGGTATGTTTGTTTGTGGCCTCCTTTTATGAGACAACCCCTTCTCTTTCTTTCACTTACAATTGAAATTTACATTAATTATTATTTATTCGGTTTTATAATATTTTCTACATTATTTCTACATTTTTTACAGACTTAATAAATGTTCTTTGACTGGTGAGGGTCCAAAACAGTGACCGAAACGCCGAAAAGTTTCAAAAAGAATGATCGAATCTTTTATTTTTACCTTCATTTCCATGACTTGCTTCGCAAGTTTGAGCGCGTCTAGGGCGCGCGACTGTTGTTTTTCGCGCTTCGCGCTTGATAATGTATTTACCTCGCGCTACGTACTCGGTCATTGTATTTCCCCCACATTTGTGCACAGACCTTTTAAAATTAAAGGTCAAAGTATCGACAACTGTAATTTGGTGATTGTAAATTCTCTTTTGTTAAAGCTCCTGCGGCTTTAACGAACACATTCTCATCACGTATCTCGTGCTTCGCACTCGATTTTGTCCAAAATGTGAACTTTTCTTTATTATGTTCAACACTTTTATATCAAATGTATATTACATTTATTTATGTACCACGGTCTGGGATTGCCTATACAGATATTGCAACATAAAGTACAAATTTTATTTATCATGATTACTTTATCATTTATCTCTTATTTTGCATTAAATTGTATTCGCAGCTACCCTGAAAAATGTGTCATCTCAATAAATTTATATTATTACAATTTATAATATGCATTGGTATTGAAACTTATGTATTTTCATTGTCTTGCTTTTATAATTTGAAAAAAATTGCGCATCCTATAAGAAAAAAACAATTTTGTTATTAAACATTTTATTGAATTTTTTGTCGTTTTACCAGAAATGTTATTTGTTTATTTCCAATTTTATTTTTTACGATTTAAACGAAAAAGACGCATCCCAGCGTAAAGTGGTTTTGAGTAATTTTGTAGATATATAACTTAAGCGAAAATTTTTGTTAAATAAACTGTTATTGTAGCTTGTGTCCTTTTTTCAAAAAGTTAATTTTTCTATTTTTATAACAAGAGTTTATGCAAAATTTGTAGATTTTTTGGTTGAACAACTTTTGTCTTTTCATTTTTTTCGTCTGTTGTGTCGGTTTTCCAAAAATTTAATTTTTAATTTTTAATCTTATTTTTTACGATTAAAAGAAAATCTACTTGTTCTACATAAAAATTATTAATAACAAATTTGTCGATCCTTTTTGGGTGAACACCTTTTAATATCTATTAATTTTTTTACGTACCTCTTGTCGTTTTCCAAAAAATTTATTTTTTTTTATATTTAATGTTAGTTTTCATGATTAGAACAAAAACTACGCGTCCTATCAAAAAATTATTGATGACAAATTTGTAGCTCTTTGTTGGATAAGCAACTTGTGTTTAGTAATTTTTTTCATAGTTTGTGTAGTTTTTCCAAAAAATAAATTTTTTATTTTTTAATATTGTTTTTTACGAATAAAATAAAAAACACGCATCCTATCAAAAAATAATCAATAAAAAATTTGTAGCTCTTTTTGGCTGAACAACTTTTGTCTCGATATTTTTTTCGTAGCTTGTGTCGTTTGTCTAAAAATTTAATTTTTCTATTTATAATGCAGTTTTTTACAAATAAAACAAAAACTAAGCGTCCTATCAAAAAATGATTATCAACAAATTTGTAGATCTTTTTTGAATAAACAATTTTTGTGAATTCATCTTTTTCCCTATCTTGTATAGTTTGACCGCAAAATGGAATTTTTGATTTTTCATTATTTTTGTGCGGTCAAAATTTGAATTTTGGATTTTTCAACAAAATTAAAAAAGTTGTTGTGTTAATCTTGTAGGGTGTTCAAAATTCAACGTTTTTCTTCCTCTGACATTTTTTCATATCGTGCGGTGTTTGACTTAAAATGTTCATTTTCGTTTGTTTTTTGGATTTTTGTAAATGCTATAACTCTGGTTTTTTTTTAATCAAAAATAGTCATTGGGATAAATTGTTCGTATTTTCGAGTACTACGAACAGCCTGTGCATCAAATTTCTAAATCTTGAAAAAAGTGGAATCAAACATTTTGAAAATGCTTTAACTTTTTGAATTTTCATCCAAAATAGCTGGCTAACGAACTTGACCTTCAGTTTTTAAAACTAAAAGAGTGTACCAAAGGCCAGCCTGATAGATTAATTTTTTCAAAAGTCATCGTGCTCACGGACAGACATACAGCCATACAGAGATACATACATACAGACACATTCGTGAAAACCTGTTTTTCGGGTTCAGAGGGTCTCAAAACGTGGACATTTGACAAAAACTGGGGGGGGGGGATCAAATTTTACACAAATCTAATACCTTTTCTGATGAGAATGTAAAACAGTCGAGACTAAACGTACAACATATATACACTGTATGTATAATAGAAGATACAAGACATATATATCCAATTAATATTGTGCCAGCCTTAGAGGTCAACTTAATGATGAAAGTGGAGGTGGTTCTTATTTGAGTGAAAATGAGCTTAAAAAGGAAAGGAGACTTGAATAACAGATATTGCCGGAGTAGCGCATCATTGTGTAAAATGTTACTGTATATATAACTTTGCCCTCCTGATGAAGAAACTGTACAACTGCATTTCCAACGAACCAAGATATTCAATAAAACGCGTTTGCATCTGTACCTTTTAAGGTGCTTCCTCAGGCTCGATTTTTAGCCCATGTATTACAAATGACATGTTTCCTCCTGCAAGGATGAATTGTTTGATGTAATATTTTAACCACATAATGTGAAGGTCAAAATACAACACCTATTAGTCTCCTGTTTTCGAAAAATATTCTTGTTCTTGTGTTTTTTTAATTAATCGAAAATATGCTGGATTTATGCGCCTGGTAATGAGCAACCCGCCACCGGGGGAGTACCCTGATAAAACCGAAAACAGGCGCACCCCATTTCGAGAGCGCCTGTTTTCGGTTCATCATGGGTACTCCCCCGGTGGCGGCTTGCTCGTTACCAGGCGCATAAATCCAGCATATTTTCGATTAATTGAAAAAATTCAGGAACAAGAACATTTTTCAAAAAAAGGGGACTAATAGGTGTTGTATTTTGACCTTTACATTATGTGGTTAAAATATTACAGCAAAAAATTCATCCTTGTAGGAGGAAACATGTCATTTGTAATACATGGGCTAAAAATCGAGCCTGAGGAAGCACCTTAGGGATCGTCCATATATTACGTAAGACGTTTTTCTTTTGTTTATATCGTTGTGTCCTTTTCAACTTCACAGCAATTTTATTCTCGTCTTTATTTAAACAAAAGAAAAACGTCTTACGTAATATATGGACGATCCCTTAACGTATGAGAGTTTTTGAAAAAAAGTAATGTTCTTGGGTAAATCGGACACGCTCTATTTATTCAAACAAACAAAAATTGCGAATTCCAATTTTTTATGTGCAAAACTGTAGTTATGCTAGATATTAATGCACAAAGTCGCCGAGAATCCTTACTAATAAGCACATCTGCGCAGATGTGCTGCCGAATACAGGAGTCAGCCTTCAAGAACCTCCGAGTTTCCTGCTGGAAAAATTTAACAACTAAAAATTTTCCAAAAATTGATAAAAAATAAAATTATGATGTACTTATTAATTTATTATTAAATTACAATTAATTGCTCTATAATTATTTCATATAATTAATAATAATTAGATTATTAATCAACAAGAATTATTTTTGCTTGACAAATAAAAAACGCAGATGTGCTACTGAAAAGAAGGATCGGCGGCTCAAAGTTCTGTGTAAAGAAATTCATGTACTTGTGCTATGCGATTTTAGGAAATCGGACTGCAGAAAGACCGAGGATCCTCACGAGCAAAACACATCTGCCCAGATGTGTTTTATCAGGATCTGAGGGCTCAGCACTATCCTAAATCCTGGAATTCGTGTAAATATGCTACAATTGCTGCAGATGTATTGTTTCTTCATCAGGAATTCTCGAAAATCGCTGTAAATATACTAATTGAGACCTGATTACCTCGAGATTTAATTAAAAATTTTAATAATGATTAGCATAGCTAAATTCTTCTTTTCATTACGAATTCAACCATAGAAAAAACTCATTTTTGATGAACATGCAGTTGTACAGTTTCTTTATCAGGACGGCAGAACTAACATTACTGTTTTCCAATCTTAACCGATCACGGTATCTATCAGCTATAGTATCGATTTGAATTATAAGATTGGGACTATTGAGTTCCAGGAGATTGTGACTAATACCCGCTCCTTCCAGACATCTAATAAGTTGACCTAGCTGGTTATATTTAAAATTGCTGCGGTTTGCGGTTTCGACTAGTTTTGGCATATATAGTTTAGGATAGCGCGAGTCTTCTATATCAAAAATCTTTGCCACCAAATTCAGCGCCATTTTTAAGATTTGGTATGACACGCTTGGTAGACTTAGTTCCAATCTCACAACGAAGTCAGGCGTATTTCTGGGTAGGCGCAGAAGATTGATGAAAAAACGGACTTTGGCTTTCTCGAAGACATCTAGATAATTTAATCCGATAATGTAGGCTGCATAGAATAAGAAACTTTTTATAATCGAGTCATAAATTTTGATAATGGTAGTCCATGAGGAGCAATTAGTTCCAGTTAGAATATTGAAACCCGACCTTGAGGCTGAGTTGGCTCTGCTCACCGCTGCATGTGCAGCTAAGTTGAAAGCACCTGTTCTAGACAAAATCGTACCCAAGGTATTCGAAACAAGGAACATACTCCAAAGAGCTACCATCGTATTTCAGACCTAGGAGCTTCACGCCGATCCGACCTTCCTTGAACATAGTGTATTTAGTTTTGTTGTTATTAGCAGTGAGCTTGTTTATATTACAATTCTCCTGGAAAACACTGAGTTTTCTTATTGCCTCTATTTTAGATTCTACAAAAATAATTAAATCATGCGCGTAAATTAGCAATATAATGTCGGCGTCACCAAATGTCCAATCTAATTACTCGTCAGAAATCATTACTTGCGCAACATTGATATGATGAACCAGAACAATCTTCATTTAATATTGTCAAATATAAACCCTGGGATGCTTTGCTGGATCTACAACTTTACAAGTAAATGTTTAAAAATGAAAGCTTTTTCTCTCTATTCTCCATTGTACATACGATATTTTATCTTACAACAGAATCTTGTATTCACAGAGGCAATAAAGATACATATATATATATTTAATTATTATTATAGACGATACTACATGATCGACGATGAATAGATTAGGCGCGCCGAAGCTTTAGTGAAATTTCAATAAATTTATTCATAGAAATTGATCCTATAATTCGTTTTTGATAATAGTTTTTCTCTCTTGCTAAAGTTGTAATACTATTTCAACCAAAATAAAAAATTGCTAAAATTCCAGGGGTGCTGAGACAATCCAATATTAAAAACTCCAATTTCCAAATCCCTTTTGTGTTCAGCAACTCTTGTTTTTAATCACTTACGAATTTCACTGATGTAAACTTTGTTACAGCCAGTGCATTTGATTAAGTATACTACAGCTGATAAATTTGCAATCTAGAGCAATATCTAGAGTATGCAAAATTTTCAGAATAAGCAAATATATCATATTTTGTTAAAGAACTTCTTAGTATTTTAGAATGATCTTGAACATACGGTAAAGTAAACTTTAAATTTTCTTTTTTTTTTGTATTTTTCTAACAATTTTATTTATTCATTATTTTTACTTTTACTATTGTTAATTTTTTGTTGTTGAGATTTTAGTTAAGTTTCGATGAAAAATTAATTTTTCTTTTATGCCGTCTACAGCTCAATCTAAAGAAATATTATTAAGCATCGACCCAGCGTCAATAGAAATTGAAGAATGTTTTTTCGGTATTCTAATGCTCTTTAAATTGTCTTTAAATTTCCAATTATTTTTTTGAATGCATTGATTTTTCATAAAATGGGTTTTGAAATTTTGGATAAATGCTTTGCCAAATCGTACGTAGAAGATCCGATGGCTTTAAGAATTGAAGCTTTTCGAAGTTCGAATTTATTGATACAGAAAATCTTAATAACTTACTAATTCCACCTTAAATTTTCGAAATTTCAGAGATTTAAAATTGAACTTTTATAAATTCAAACAATTAGCCAGTCTACTTATACTAACTACTCATTAATTTTGATGGAAAATGTAATGATAATAAGTTCTCTTGGTAAATAAGAAACAATTAACATACAAAACTGTATTACATATTATGACTATTATGAGTGATTACATCAAATGGATATAAAAATATTGAATTACTTAAGAATTCCTTTCCACAACATATATTGTGTGACCAGGCAGTTCAATGAGCTAAAAAATTGAAGACAAATAGGAAAGGGAAATTTATTGTTGTAGTATCCTGTATACTGGCTTCCTATTACACACCGTCTGGTAATATTAAACGGAAGCAGGAGTTGTGAAGTTTCCACCTTCATCATGGAATTACGAGCTTCTGCTCTAATTGTGACATACGAGAAGATTTTTTTTTGTCTGGCAGACCTCAGTTATCAACTTTACCACCATATCAAATGAGAAATATAGTTGAGGTACGAAATTGCCGAGTTAGTTGCTCTGTTTTTGCTTCAGATGGCTTTTAAACAGGTCCGTAGTTGTAACTACGTTATAAGTACGTTAGGGGCAAAATTGAGGGAACAGTTTGTGATTTGGTGTAATAATAGCATAAAAAGTATTGTAAAGAAGAATAGAAGATATTTTGAATTGGAAAATTTCAAATTGGAAACACTGAACATTTTTTAATTTTCCTTAGAAAATAATTCATTGCAGAAATTAATTTTAAGTAAGCTCTCTAAATTTGAATTAGTAAAATATAACTGATTGTCAGTTAAATTCTACTAATTGCTGTAGCGATAGAGCGGAAAATTCTACGCTCAGATACGTACCTAAGTCATAGGTCAATTGTAACGTTCAAGGACAATTAAAGGTTATTTGAAATGAACAAAGTTTTCCAAGAGGTCAGTGCAATTCCAGAAGTATTTTTCAACGGGGAATTCAATGGTGACCTTCATTTTGACCTTGAAGTTGACCTTCATGGCTTTTTGAAGGTCAAATTTGTTGTTTTTTTCAAATGGAAACCCCCTTTTTCACATCTGCAATCGATAGAGCGAAAAATACTACGTTCAAGTACGTACCCAAGTCATAGGTCAATTGTAACGTTCCAGGTCAGTTAAAGGTTATTTGAAATTAACTAAGTTTTCCAAGAGGTAATAACACTCTGTATTGATCTTGGTGATGATCTTCAAGGTTTTTTCAAGGTTTCTTCCAAGCATCATTAATACAGATACCCTCTCTCGTTCCGAAAGTTTAGCTTGCGCCATAATAATCTTTTAGCGAAAGATAGTAAGTATGTACTCGTAATACGTAAATTTAGTTTCGATTCGTAATATACGTATGGAGAAAGAAAACCGGTATAGGACTTATGGTATCGCCTTAGGTATTGACTTAGGTATCGAAAAACGGTATAGGACTTTTCGATATAACTCTTTGGGGAGGAACAGAACTCTCACCAGAACTCCTGGAACTTATTATGAAAAATTTCCTATATGATTTTACAATATTCAAAACGCTGTAGCCAAGATCAATACAGAGCTCACCAATGAATTTCTCGTTGAAATTTACTTCAGTAATTACACTGACCTCTTGGAAAACTTAGTTAATTTCAAATAACCTTTAACTGACCTGGAACGTTACAATTGACCTATGACTTGGGTACGTATCTGAACGTAGAATTTTCCGCTCTATAGATTGCAGATGTGAAGAAAGGGGGTTTCCATTTGAAAAAAACAAACAAATTTGACCTTCAAAAACCCATGAAGGTCAACTTCAAGGTCAAAATGAAGGTCACCATTGAATTCCCCGTTGAAATTTACTTCAGGAATTGCACTGACCTCTTGGAAAACTTTGTTCATTTCAAATAACCTTTAATTGGCCTTGAACGTTACAATTGACCTATGACTTGGGTACGTAACTGAACGTAGAATTTTCCGCTCTATGGATTGCAGATGTAAAAAAAGGGGGTTTCATTTAAAAAAACAAAGTTGACCTTCAAAAAGCCATGAAGGTCAACTTCAAGGTCAAAATGAAGGTCACCATTAAATTCCTCGTTGAGATCTACTTCAGGAATGACCTTCACTTTTTTGAAAAATATTTTATCGGAGGAAATATCCAACCGTCCCGGGACTTTTTAATCACCCGTATAATTGATTCACTGCAGTTACGGTATAACTGATTAACTTCAGTTACGGTATTTTTACTGTTAAAATTAGTAAGCTTCTGAAAATAATTGATTCATCAATTAAAATTAAGTGCACTGAATGAATTAGTAAAATTTCTACTAATTCTAATTTAGAGAGAGAATATCAATAAGCTCTAAATATTTTCATAACTCGTTGCATTAAAACTCATTTGATTTTCTATGCATTAATAAAATGTAGCTTCCAAAACATAAATAAATCAAATCAAATTGTAAAAAATTTACTTTTGTCGAATAGTGGTATGAATTTGCAGAGCTTGTTACGAACTGCAGAGAAAAAAAGTAGAAAGCATTCACAGTGACGATCTTGAAATTGAATTTCCTACTTGACAGTGATGCTTGGCGCTGAAATCTCGGGAGCGATTGAAATTGTGGAGTCAATAATTTAAAGTCAATATAGAAGGAGAATCACTCATATTCTTCTTTAAAATATCAAATTCAGAAAAATGTATTCAAATACTTCGAGTACAAGATACACGTATATGATTCAAATTTATAGTTAGATCTTCTATTCATCGTACTTTCATTTCAAAGATGATATTTTTTTATAGTGAATAGTATGATAACTAAGAGAATATTTTCAAGATTTCCATAAATTGGAAAAATTTCAAGGCCTTTTAGATAATTAGTTTATAAGAGCACTCAAAGAAGGTATTTTGAAACTTGTTGCAACCTAATTAAAATTGAATTAGAGTCAACTTTGAATTAGGTTTTAACTTCGTAGGATACATGCGTGAAATATTACAATTCAATATTTTCTTAAAAGAGTAGTTTTTCGATTGAAAATATATTTCAATATGTTATTATTTGAGAACAGATTCAAGTTGCAATGTAATAAGCTATAAGTAAAACTATGGTTTTTTTTATAAGTTTATTATTTGTAGAAAATAATATTTTTCATGAGAAGATTGATTATATTACATATAAGAACGTTTTGAGTAAAACTCGAATTTTTAGATTTTGCAATACATAAGGAGTATACAATAAAATAGTTCCAAAAATTAATAAAGTAAGTAAAATAATGTAAGTGCTTACTATAGTATTTTTTGCTAATTGATCAACTGAAAAAATTTCTAATAAAATAAGGTAAAAAAATATTTAATATTCTAGCCATATGCCATATGCTAACCTTATGCACTGTTATTGGACCAACACATTATTCTTTTCAGTACATAGTGTTTGCAATCAAATGGATGTAATATGGTAACCATACAATTATTTTATAACTGTATCAATAGAGTATTGGCATTGTTATGAATATGGAAAATAATTATTGCATCTTGTAGAGGATGTTAAACTGAGTTTATTTTTACAAAAAATAAATCTTTTTAAATTTAATTTTTAAAAGTGAAAAAAAACTTGCGGAAGTGGAATTGGTTATTCAGTATTTTTGAAAGGGTCGCGTGTCACTAACATTTAAAATGTCAGAAATTTGAAGTGCGTCATAAGAGAAGATTATTCTTAAGCGTATTCACAAAATCTTCAACAACTTGAAATGTTAAATAATTTTCCAAGTCTTTCCGAAGCTTGAATGGAAATGTATATTAATAACACTATAAAATGAAATATTAGAGCCCTATTTACATGAAATATGTTGTGTCAAAGTTATTAAATTCCAAAATATAATAAATTCTCTGCGCATGCTTCACTTTTTTGTGCGCTCCGTACATTGGACTTTATCATAAGGGCCTCCCATTAAATATAGTATTCTAAATCGGCATTTTCCACTAATTTTAATTAACCTACACATACTTAAAATTTAGAAATAAGTGGTTTTATGATATGTTTAAATCATAAACTTCCTATTAAAACGATAAGAAATGCTTGCAAATTCTCTATTGATTTTCTATAAAAAATGTTTTTTATTAACTAATATGACTTTCAAAACAAAAAGTAATAAATAAAGGGTGATATAATGTCGAAAGATGAAAGCAAACTCAATTTATTTATGAATTATTATTACCTCTGTTAAAAAGTAACCACTTCGTTGGCTTTTATTCTGTAATAACTTATACAAGAAACTACACGCCAGACGGTATGTTACGATACAAAAGTCACCGATTTTATTAACAATTTAACTGCGAAAATAAATATGGTATCACCGCAAAGGCTGGGAGAGGGGGAATTCCAAGGGGTAAAATATGTATATAATTTCACATTTCATTTTTTTACATGTAATTGTTTTTGTTGTAAAATTCACGTCCTATGTCGAAACTAACTTGAGTGAATTCGCTGAAATAAGACGTAACTTAGACAAGAAAAACAATGACATATGAACAATATGAATTATGGAATCAATCATAATCTACCTCTAGACTTTTATTTCCGCGAGTTTGACATAAAAAATGACCCACTTACAAGTTTTCGGGCGGTATGAAATCAATCATGAAAAAATATCATTGGCACTCAGGCTAAAATGTTTTGTACCAAATTTACAGAATTTCTGTTTTTTTCCTACTTTATGCATTGTTTACATAACTAAAATCACTGACAATTCAAAATAATGTTGAGATGATATATTCATATCGCCTCAACAAATTTAATAACAGATACAATTTTTCAAAATAAACATTGATTTTTATATTTTAATAAAATATACAATTATTTTTTTATGAATCATTAAAGAAAACTTTTATTTAGCATTTTAACATCAATTTCATAATAAAAAAGAAATGTGTTCTATCTCCTTGAAGTTAGCTAAAACAATCTTTGAAGATAACATTGTCAAAAACGTTTTCATTATCTCTCAAGGTTACTTGTTCTTGGATACATTTTGTCTAAACAGTTCCTAAAATTTAAACGTTGAAATAAATATGATGATTCAAAAAGAACGAAGACTTTCATTTTGGAAAAATTTTTTAAATAAAAATGTTTTCTAAATTTAATTAAAAATTGTGCTTAAATACAATTTAGCTTCAAGCAGACGTATATATTTTAATTATACTCAAACATTAGGACGAAAAAATAGACCGCTAGAAATAATATTTAACTACGTTTTGAAATTACAATATTATTATTCGTGATATCGTTCATAAGATAAAACATAAACAGAAATTCCACATAAAAGATTATTTTCAATAAAAAATGTGAAACACCCAAATTATTTATTAAGAAATTTTTTAGTTAGAACCGAACAATTCCTCTTATCGCTTTTCAGTTTTCACCAAATTTTTAAGAATGATGCAATTTTATTGAATTGTAAAATATTTTTTATAGCTTAATTTTGAAGAAATATCTGTATTTGATAATAATAACTGAATTGTTTTCAAAATTTTTATGGTCAGCAATAATACTTTTTATTCACTTTTTTTGCACCTTTCACATTTATTCATGAAAGAAACTGAATTAGTTTCAAATTAAAAAAATTGAAATATTTCTATTAAATTCCAACCCTTTCTGTTTAAAGTATTCTTAGTTACTTGATTCGATATCGGAACCTTCCATTCCTTCATTAAATTCAATCCTTCTAGAATATTATAATTTATTTATTTTTTCTAAGTAATCTTCTTGCTATAGAGCACGCATTAAATTTGAATACGAAAATTCTTTCCTTTATTTGTCTTTACAATAATTCACACATATTCGAACACCTGGTTGATAAGCATTCAAGGTGAGTTTTCTTGCGTCATCGTAAATTCTTTTCTGCATGACACGTGGAAGCGCTCACACAGCAGATCATGTCCAACACTTAGGACTTCTCTTAGAGTTATAAGAAAAAAATGCAAAAAAAATGTTTTATTTAAGTTTTTGACGTCTACAGGCAATTGAAAATGGTTAATTTTTTGTAACAATTTCTAAACGCAAAGAAAATTAGCCCAAAAAATCATCATTTTCAAATATTTTGACTAGAAAAGTTTACATTTTTTTCCCCTTAATAGTATCGAAAACTTTGTAAAATTTGTAAAAATATATATTTAGGTTCTAATGCATATGCAACAAGTTTTCTAAAAGCTTAACATCAATAAATAAAACCATTATCTAATTATCGCCATTATAAATAAAAAAATGATTTTTCTAACGCCAAAAGCTATTTTTCTTGAAACACATAAGCCTGTCGTATCTAAAAATTTGTGAAGTAAAAACTATTTTTCAGGTTCATAGCTATAACTTTCGTTGACATCTCATTATCGTTAAGTGAATAACTATGGCAATACACAAGGAAAATGATTGAAAACCAGGGTCATATGATTTTTGTTTTCGAGATAATTTACCTAATTATGATTGGAGGACATATGTTGTATTTACTGCACCGTTTTCACTAGAACGTGCAAGATATCACCGCGAGATATGAGAAAAGTGAACATAACAAAATTCTTCCTTGGAAAAATTGCTACGGAAAGACCCCAATACTATTTTTAATCAAAATTCTTTTTTTTATTCAATTGATTTTCCGATTTTAAGAGTTTTATACAGTTTTGTACGAGAGAAAAAATTTAAATTGATCAAGTTTTATTTAAGTAACTCTAGGATAGTTTCTTATTCTTAAAAAATCTTATTGTTTATATTTGTCTAGAATTAAAAAAAAGGTCTTCAGCGAAATGTTTAATAGTATCTGATTTCACAAAAATCTCGAATCATACAATTATTGATTAACTGATAAAATAATAAATGTACCATTGGAAATTTTTTAAATCAGAAATAATTATACATTTCGCTCAAAAAAATTTTCTTATCTTAAAAATGAAAATATCAAGTTTGTCAAAAAAAAAGAATAAAAAAAAATAAAACGAAGAGGGCTATCACGACAAACTGGAAATTTCAGCTTTTTTAAATTAAGAATATTTTTTTTCAAAAACGGCCTTGGTAAAGATTTTGTTTCTCATTGGAAAATTTAACCGAATCGAGAAATTAGAATAATGCTAAGGTTATTAATAATAATTACAAATGAAGCCTTTATGCATAACACTCTGATTTTTATACAATTGTTGTAAGTATATAATTGTTTTCTAAGTATAGTTCTAAAAGTATTTAGTGTTATAAAAATGTTTAAAAATATTTAAGATATTTCAGAATTAAGAAATTGAGTAAATTATCTTAAATAGAAAATCGGATTGCTCTTTGTTTCAATCATTTTCCACGTTTATTGTCATAGTTATTTACTTTAGGAAAGAGAGATGTCACAAAAATTTGAAGATATAAATCTGAAAGGTAGTTTATATTTCGCAGATTTTTAGATACGACAAGCTTATTTAAAGAAAACCAGCTTTTGGTACTAGGAAAAGATTTTTTTCTGAATTTCAAATGGCGATAATAATTAGAGAATAGTTTTATTAATTGATATGAAACTTGCAGGAAATTACAAATTTTTAGGCTTATTATACAAACTGAAATAAACATTTTTTGTTTTGTATTTTTTCTATTAACTTAGAAAGATTCCTAAATAATGGTTCAGTAATTTTTGATTAATTTGCAGTTACGAATAAAAGAATTAATTTAAAGATAAAGATCATTTTTCGACTTTTTTATAGTTTGCAACTAAAAAATTGTTGACTTATATATTTTTTTAAATTGAAAAGCGTTTTCACTTTTCAAAAAATTGTTTCTTTACCACCCTCATGAACTGGTCAAATGTGACTACAATGCAATACTTTCCATGATTGTATTTGAACAACCAGACTTCCAATAATCGTTCAAATTAAGAGAATAGTGTTAACACGAGTCTGATATAGACGATACGTACAAAACCTTGTCAACTTTTACATTTTCAAAAATACTATAACGTTAATAAGCACCCTCTAAATATTAAACAATTGGCTTCATCTTTCATACAGAACAGTTTTCCACAAAAATGAACAAAGGCATCTTGATTTTGCAGACATTTTTTCACGAATAGGCATCAAGAGTGTGTGTGATTGGTTAAAACAGTTGGAAAAGCGATAAAAGGAAATGCTTCACAGCACGTTAAAAAATTTATAGTTGAACCAGCGATATTCATTCTTCCAAATTATATTGGAAAAATCATCCATAAGATAGGGAGTTTCAGCATAATTTATTTAGAATGTTATTATTAATGAATCACATTTTTATATCGTTATATGAAAGATACCATATAGCTGAAATAAAAATGTTTGGAACTCTGAATATAGCACTAATTAAATAGAAATGATTTGGACAGAGGTTTGAATCTTATAACTGATTTCACCGTTTATTTTAAAATTATGAAGATAAAAAGGCCTAATTGAAATAAAAATAAGTGGTAGTAATGACAGAACTTGTTTTTAATTGTTTATATTATTCCAACATTTGGATACGAATTTACATCAATTCGCCGTATTTCTTATTACTAACCAGAAAATTCCATGTAACGTTTCAGTTCGATATGCCATTTGGAACTCACAAAGTCACGTAGCTGATTCAAAGATATGAAAATCCATGAATCGGGGATACATTTGGTTGTATCAACAAAAAAATACTTGTTAAAATATATTTTTGTTTTGTTGATTTGATTTTTTAGTATTTTTCTGTTTAAATTATATTTTTTCCGTCAAGAGATAAGTAAAGATAGAATTGTACCTTAAAAGACACGTGTCTTTGTACGTATAGCAAATTATAATAGGTTATAGTAATTAAATTAATTAAATCCTTGAATACAAGTGTGGATGGTTAAAAAAAAATGTCAATAGATTCCTGAAAAAAAGTGTCTAATTACGTAATGATATATTTTTGCTTAGTGCAATTCAGCTGTATGATAATTAGTTCACGTTAATTAATTTAAATTAAAGCTTAATACATTTCTGCACACATCCCTCATAATAATATTAAAAATAATAATAGTGGCAGGAGGCCTAAGACATATTGGAGTATAACAGTCTTAAGTTTAGGGTTTCCTTTCTGACAATACAAAAGAAAACTATAACCCTTAATCGAAATGAGTAATCAATCAGAACCTCAAAACACGTTCTCACCTGCTAGCATTCGGACCTCTTGATGTTGCTACACCTACAGTGTGTCACGTGACAGCTCTCTTTTTTACCACTCTCAGGAAAACAGTAGGCTCTCTCTTCCCCTAAAAAGCTTTTTGGCACTAGACCATCGACAAGTGCCTCTAAACTGCCTGAAAACCTCCCTTGTGACTCATTTTCTAACCCCGTGACAATCACCATCAGCACTGTCATCGAGATAATCATGACGGTTTCGCTTACTATCGAACTTCAAGCCATAAGACCAATTTCTAGAGAATATTCAAATTTTGGAAATTTTCAAACCAAAAGTCTTTTCTTTATGACTGATTGTGAAAGGACCTCAAGGACAGTGAACCTGAAAACTCGGGTCGTGGCATTCGATTTCATCCCACGATCTTGTCTCTGTTTACCTCCCACCTCGAGCGCCATGGTCACGTATTTGACTAGTACAAAGAAAACTTGCAAATATTCCCCCTTTCCCTCAAATTCTACATTTCCACCCCTGAATTGAGTTTTCTAAACGCCAACTGCAGAAACCCATGAGGTCCGCCTGAACTCCCAGGGTCTTCCAAGTAAGGCACTGGATTTAATATTAACTGGTCCATTCATTTCAAGATCAGGTTGATCTTTTGTTTACTCTTGAATATTAAAGGTATTATTTATTTATTTAGGACACTTCAGTTTCAGTTCCACTCACTCATTTTTGTTTAAGTAAAATTCGTCTCGTTTGATTTTACTTTTTTTGAAACTGTTTTGCCAGGTAGGGTTGTCACGCGAGATTTCGCGTAGTATAGAACGACCTTTATACCCAAAGCTTCCCGGCCCGAAGCTTTCGTTGAACTAAGCTCAGTAGAGCTAGCGCCACGCCCTCCGAGCAGGTGGCAGCACCCAACTCTGGCGTCCCTACTGCCTAAACGCAACCCTCTTATTTTCAGGCATTCCGAGAGTCGCGCGGAATTCACTGGGGGTTGGGGTGGAGGAAATGAGGGATGGGGAATTTTTCTTAGGTGGATAGGTTATGAGACTTTTTATTGGAGTTATAATTCTCTCAGGAGGTATGTCAGGCGAGAGGGAGAGCTTATAGCAAAAAGGGACTTATGTTGAAACATGGAAAATTTTTAAATAATTTGAAAAGACATCCTTAAATATAAAAAACTTAGGAAGAGATATCTCAGTACGATTTTAAAAATAATACTTGAAACTGTGGTCTAACATTAGTTAATTGAGATCAGGTGAACTATTTGTTCGAAATTGTAATATCAAAAACAAGCTATTCAAAAGATTTGATAATCAACAACTATTGAATATCCTCACATTATTATTAAAACTCGATATAATTTTAGTAAGTACTGTGTTTATTTAATAAACAAATAATTTTGAATAATTTTTTATGTCATTCTAGTTATAATTCCTTTATGATTTAGGATATTACAAGGTTAAAATTTATAACGCTAAGAAAATTTTAACATTTATTCAATCAACAGGAGGTTTAGACTTGCTAATTTTCATTTCGACCCACCCTTCTCTATGAATGCATTTCAAAGAAGCAAAAAACGTACCATTTCTTTAATTTTTTTACATTGTATATAGTCAGCTTCAAAAAGGCAGTGTTTGAGATTTACAAAGCATAATTTAGACAAAATTTAAATAATTTAATCTTCTCAATCACCTCATTAGATCTGTTTTCATAAACATATTATTAAAAAATGTGCCCGTTGTGTGGGCACATTCTCGTTGCACGTTACGAAACCTCTACTTTTAAAGATATTGTTGAATTTGTTCTGATTCTAGATTAGAATGAAAATTAAAGTACTTGAGGCTCTATCGATTTTAAGGTACATATTCTCATTACAATACTTGCATTCTATTTTTATCTGTATTTATAAAGTTCTATGATAAATTATATAATCACAAAAGTGTTAATTTTCAATTCGTCAATAGCATTTTCGATGTTTAAAAGGAAAATGGCAAGTTTTATAAAAAAATGTTTGAAGGAGATTTTGTATAGAACTTTTTAAAACGACATTTTTTTTTGTTTCTCGCGTTGTGTGGTTGATAATTTAAATTTTCGATTTACATTGTAGGTCTTTCCAGAAGCACTAATTTCTTTTGTAGATTTTTTTCATTTCTCACGTTGTTTAGCTGAAAATTTGAATTTTCGACTTTGCAATAGCATTTTCGAAGTTTGAATTACAATTTTGCAGGTCTTCTCAAAAGCAACCATTTTTTCAGACTCTTTTCACATATGTCACATAGTTTGGCCGAAAAATAGAACTTTCAATTTTTTTAAAAAGTGTTATCACGATTAAAACAAAAACTATACGTCTGATCAAACAATAGTCGAAAGTAAATTTGTAGATCTCCATAAGGTAAACAATTTTCCTCCTTTAAAATTTTTCCGTAACTCGCATTGTTTTTCTGAACAATGAAATTTTTTATTTTTATTAAAATTTTCGACAAATAAAACAAAAAATATGTATCTTATCAAAAAATGGCATAAAAAAATTTGTAGATCTTTTTAGAATAAGTAAACCGTTGGGCAAGAAAGGCTGGTTAACGAGCCTGACCTTTTCGTTTGGTCCCTGCAAATGTAAGCCAAAAGACAATCCAATCACATAAGTCTTTCGAAAGTTATGGTGCATACATACTACAGACAGGCAGACTACTTCACGAATCGTTTAGGAAAATTCATGAAAAAACATTGAATTCAAATAAAAATCTAATAAATCCGACTAGAGATTTGCAGATAAAATATAGTTAAAAATAATATTTGTAACACCACATTGTCGCCTCCTAAGAACCGAGTTTCACTTAAAAGAGCAGGCTGAAGTTTGTAACCTAGATATTATGTTTTGGGGTTTCTTCCTGAGTATTTTTACAGAATATTAAAAAAATTGTTAGACTCTCTTTTAAAAGAACTCGATATTTTTGTTCCTTTGGATCAATTTATGTGCTTTTTTTCAAAGCGAACAAATTTTGAAACATGTGTGAAAGACATCAGTCCTTTTTACATTCTCATCTAGAGAAGGTATTAGATTTGTGTAAAATTTGACCCCCTCGGTTTTTGTCAAATGTCCACGTTTTGAGACCCCCTGAACCAAAAAAACAGGTTTATACGAATGTGTCTGTCTGTATGTATGTATGTCTGTCTGTGAGCACGATAACTTTCGAAAGAATTGACTGATTCGATTGGCCTTTGGTATACTCTTTTAGTATTTTAAACTGAAGGTCAAGTTCGTTAGCCAGCCATTTTGGATGAAAATTCAAAAAGTGAGAGCATTTTGAAAATTTTTTAGACCATTTTTTTTCAAAATTTGGAAATTATATATACGGTCCCTTATAGTAATCAAAAATTCAATAATTTTATTCTCATGACATTTTTCGATAAAATAAACATTTTCAGAGTTACAGCATTTTCAAAATCCAAAAGAAGAAACGATAATTAACATTTTCAGCCAAACAACGCACGATACGAAAAAAAGTCAAGACAAGAAAAGTGTTTCCTTTTGCACGCCCTAAAAAATTATCAGAACGACTTTTTGAATTTTCTTGAAAAATCGAAAATTCACATTTTTATTGCACAAGAAATAATGAAAAATCCAAAAAATCAATTTTACGGTCAAACTATACAAGATACGACAAATGATGATTCAACAAAATTTGTGCACTCAAAAAAGATCTACATATTTGTTATTTGTTCTATGTTTTTGGTTCATTTTACGTATAACTTCCGAAAAGCAAAAAAAAGTTGACAAATTCCGAACAATTTAAAAAAAAAGAATGTTCTAGCATAAATGGTTCTGAAGTTATGACGTCTTAAAAAGATTTTTCAGTAAAAAACGTTAAATCTTTTTCTTTTCTAATAATATCTTGTCCCCTATACTGCATAAGAGTTGTATGAAATTGAATTAAGGCAGAATAAGTGATCTTTAAAACTAAAAAAAAATTATTTTAACTCTTACAGAACATCAGTTATAGTCTCTTATGGCAGGCTGCTTTTTGTGAAACTTTATTATAGATCGCATTTTTTATTTCAAACTTATTTGGGATGTATTGCATCACTACTATTCACTATTTTCTTTAACGCTTGTGCTTGGAAAAGAAAATTGTCAGGAGCTTAGGTTTAAGATCATCATTTACAGGAAATGTATAAATCCTTAATCGTTACTTTATATATTTCTAATGTGCGATTACAATAAATGAGTGTTTGCATGGCATTAGTGAATGAGAAATTCATTGGGTTGTTGCACTAAAACAAAACAGTTACAATAATTCGATTATTCCATTTGTATAAGAATTCCAGAAAAAGCAGCTTGCCATAAGAAACTATAACTAATGTTTTGTAAGAGCTAGAATCAATGTTTTTTTATTTTAAGAGATAATTTAATCTACTTTAAATAATTTTCATACAACTTTATGTAGGATATATAGGGGATAAGATATTATTCGAAAAGGAAAAGATTTGACGTATTTTTAACTGAAAATTCTCTTTAAGACATCATAACTTCAGAACTATTTATGTTAGAACATTCTACTTTTTTTGAATTGTTCGAAAATTTGTGAACTTTTTTTTTACTTCTTAGAGCTTGTGCTTAAAATGAACTAAAAACGTAGAATTAAAAAAAATGATGTATTTCACACATTTTTCAAAATAAAAAGGAAGGGGAAACTCAATCAAGATTAACCACATGGGAACTTTTTGAACGCAAAATTAAAAGTTTTCATCACAGAAAACTTTATTTATTATTTGTTCCTTTAAAAAAATCACATAAATTAATGAGAATACAACAAATATCGAGTTATTTTAAAAGGGAGCCTAACGATTTTTTTCATATTCGGTAAAAATACTCAGGCACTATATCCATCTCCCGGAAGCAACCGAAAGTGGGTACATTTTATGTTCGAAGAAAAAGTATAGTGCCGCTTACGGCAGTCGCTAACTTTGGATGCGTTTTTCTCAGAAAGGGGTTTTTCGAAATTCCAATTTCAAAAATGTTCCGGCGACTTGTTTCTCAACTTAAAAGGTTCTTCTTGGGCTTGAAATATCGGGAATTTATCCAGCCATATATGACTCTGTGCGTAACTCCATATCGACCATAAGAGCCCTTTTCATTCGGATGTCCACACGTACGTACATAATAAATAGCTGCACTATTTGTATCCCTTTCGCACAATATCCTTAGCCCTAATATTCATTGTCTGCATTTTCAAGCTCTTTTAAGAAATAAATAAAACTTTATCTAATTAATCAAAATGGTCCAATTTAAACATATTAGGTTTTATTGCCATATATTATTTCAGTAAATGAAGTGTTAAAATAAAAATAACTATCTTATGGAAGGAATTGTAAGTATGAAAGAAATAATTTGCAATTTTGCGGATCAATTGAATATTTATAATGAATTAATAATATGCATGATAGTTATATGTTCTTGATATAAATAGATGAAATAGACACAAATTCTAGACAATTTGCATGAATCTAGTAAATAATCAAATTTTATTTTGCAAATGTCTGAAGTATAAACGAATGTATATGAAATTCCCCCTTTCTTTACTCAGAATAGTCACTATCTTTAATAAAGTAACATGGTTCCTCCGATACCATTTTGACCTACCAAAATCATCAAAGTAACTGCATCCCATACCTCAGTTTAAGTAAAGTTTATAAGTCTACATAAATCTGACAAAAGTTTTTAGAGAGCTGACAAATCATTGTCTATCCAAGCAAAAAAATATTCATCTGCAAATGAACTTTCACAAGTTTTCGAAACACGTGAGCTTTATTAGTGAAGTACCCCCCCCCCAGTGGAAATATTATATATAATTTATATATAGTGTGAAGTATTATATATAATATTCATTTGTTTTATATAAAAAATGTATAAAACAAATGAATATTATGTATAATACTTCACACCATATATAAACTATATATAATATTTCCGCCTGGGACTGTAGATATAAGTTTATAGTTCATAAAAATATGATGAATCTCCGAGTTTAATAAGAAATAAGAAATAAAAAGTAAATTTAAATTTGAGTGTTTGCTCGATCTAGAATGCCATAAAATTTTCGAAAGCTTTAAGTAAATAACCTAAATGCTTCAATTTTCTCATTTTTCACCTTCTTAGAACTGTTTTAATAAAAATGTTTTGATCCACTTTGACGATGCTATTATCAGAATGACTTTTCTCCTCTCCAGTCTTGAGTCATGTCACCCATCGACATTTTAAAATGTCCTCGTTTATAGCCCTTAGTTCATCCTCTTTCACTTGCCTTACAGTGCCTTTCCCTTCTGCAGGACAATGAACTAAGTGTTCTCGAGTAAAACATCCGGCCACTCTTGGTTCATTGTTTCCATTAATTTTTAGTTTATAAGTCTAAGAGACAATTCAGAATCAGGTGAACAAGACACGAATGCTTTTTATGTACACTGAAAGAAATTCTTAGGGATTATCAGCCCCATAATTATGGTTGAGAATTTCTGAGTTGATCAAATAATATTTCCTTCACAACCAGATGTATTTTTATTTCGAACCATAGATACAAGGTACGCGAATACTGGCCCAGTAAGAAGGCTTGCATTGAAATGTATTCGAAAATTTTCTGTTCAGTGGTGACGTGACAATTATTAAATCCTTTTCAATATAGTTTTTGTAGTCGCGTTTTAAATCTCCATAGCAGTAGAAGTTATATCTTAAACTGGATCCCTTTCTGTACTAAGTGGCAACAATATTTTTCTGAATACTTTTGGATGCCCCAAATCGACAATGAAATAGAACATTTTAAATCCTTTTTCACATGCACATTTCACTGTTCTTATTTATTGTTTTTCGATTAATAATGAGGTAGGAAGTATTTAAAATGCAGTACTAGTTATTTTAAGTTGACAAGATTTATTGCTAGATAGGCAGTTGTGATGAAAACTAATTTTTTTAATTTGTTTATCATGATTTTTTTTTTATCACATTTAAATATACATAAAGAGAGTTTTGTGATAAAGTAATGTATTTTTATGCACAACCCTACTAGATTTTGCAAATTTTACGCCTTTAAAGCGCCTTCTAATGCGTTAAACGAAAATGGTGTTCTTGAATTATTTCATGTTACGTTTGACAGATCCGATCGGCTTTGAAAGGATTTAAAATCTGAATATTTTTGCTGCCTAATAGGGGATTCAAAAAAGAAGGGCAGAAACGGCATTACTAGGCATTGAAATTTGTAATACATTTGAATGCAAGCCTTCTTACCGGGGGTATGGTTAAGGTAGTATATGCGATTTGTGAATTCGGTTCTCCCAATAAATAACTATGCAGAGTATGGCTGGATCACCACAACTTTTGGCTGAATAAAAGATTCGTTACCCCGCTACCAGAATACGTTTGCTTGGCGGCGCCACCTGACACAATCTGAAGTGACGCTTGTGCGCTTGGTCACGCATTCCGTGTTAACATTAGTTAATTAATAAATTCGTGATGAATATCCCGTAATTAATAGTTTCTTTATATTAATATAGCAAATTGTCTTTCCAGTCGTACTCTATAAAAAACTTCAAAGGACTTGATTTTTAGTATGTGAATTTATATGTCCTTCAATGTTACATGTTGTTTCTTCAAAATTTCACCAGAAAAACTTTTATTGATAATGAATCATTTGATGCTACAGGGTTCTACGTTGTATTATAACAGCCGTTCCAGTATAGCTGGATCATGCAAACTCTGATATGAAAGAATCAGCCACACGAATCTATAACTTAGAAATATGATTTAGGATACTTAACGGATAAAATATTCTTGGTCTAGCTATAATACGTCATCATAATGGATGCCTAAAATAGCCATTCCGTACGGTTATAGCAGAGCTGGGAATAGATTTTTCACGGTGTGTATGGAGCCAATTGGTAATTGGCTTCTAGATCGTAGTCTTTTATTTGTTATTTAGGTGATACCTTTAAATGGTATTCATAAGCCTTTATCCATTGGTCATTCTCATGGTTTCAATTACGAATAATTCAAATTATGTTTCTCCTTGAAATCGACAATGATCTAAATTTTAAATCGCTAAGTTTTGAAGGTAGAAAAATTAATTAATTTTGATATATCATTCTTTGTCTCGGAGATAAATATTACTACCGCATATTCTAAATTATTGTTATCTGATGTGAATTGAGAGTTTCTATTGTCTTTTTTTTTATTTTTAGCAGAATCTTATACTGCATTCAATGATTTTTTTTGCAGAAGAAATTACATAGTAATACATGGTTATTAGAAATGGGCATGGAAATTGTTCAGTTTGTAGTTTATATAAGGTTTAAAAATAATCATTACTAAACGATTCAAATTTAAAACTACGCACTTATTAACCTACAGTCTACACTGCGAAAACTGTTTTGTTCTGTCGACAAAAAGGTCGTCTTAGCATTTGTGCATTACCGAACGCTTTGATATTAAATATTTTCATTTTTCATACTTTCAGGTTTGAAAATTTCTAAATTTTCATGACAAAAATTGAAATAATTTGATTTTAAATTTGTTTAATTTTATCGATTTCAATATGAAATTACTTCTATTCTGAACACGCCACATATCAAAATGGTACACGTTTATGCAAACATATACCCCATGTGTCCCACGAGTTAGTGCTTACGCCTGAAACATGCATATGGCCATTAAACCCTTTAGGGGTAGACTGATTTTTCCATAACAGCGTCTCTTATGTCACTGAAACGATTTACATAACTCATAATATATAGAATATACTGTGATGGGTTATGTAAATTCCGGTTTTGGATTATGCGAATAATTATGTCTCAGTTACGTAAAACTGACCCAGAAAATTATTGCTTTGAGGATTCCAAGCGAATAAAACTGAAAGAAAATATAATACAAATAAAAATTCCATCCAATTGTAGATAATTAGTACTTGCTTTTATTCTCCAAATTATTATTTTTCCTTTTTATTAAGAGTTCTAGGTTTATTTTTACAGATACATTTTGTATTCACGCCACGAAGGAAATTAATTTGTAGCATGTTTGTGATTGGCACACCCATAATGCATTAGGCTGATGTGCTAGACGTTAGATTGCATGGATTCTACAACGTAAATGGATTTCGAGCTTTGAAAACAATTTTATACCAGGTTACATTTCCGTGAAATTCACTTTCGTTCGCAAAGACAAATTAACAATACTTTTTAAGTTGACTTCTCGTCATTCAGGAAAATATATTTATATATCTGCTTAAAATAATTCAAGGGAGTTCAAAAAAATTCAAGATTTGAAATAAATTAGGAGAGTTTCAAAGGTCTCGAAGGAATGTAAAATAATCCAAGGTAGTTCAGAGAAATTCATAATAAATCAAACGAGTTCAAGAGTATTACAAAAAATTTCAGATAATTTAAAGGAATTGAAAAGAATTTAGAAACAGGCGTGTATACCTTAATTCAGTAGTGGTATATTCCTTGCCTAGTATATTTCTAAACCATCCACGTCAATTGTCATTTACAATTAATTTTCATATATGCATCTGAATATAAAAGAATTCCGAAATTGAAATTAACTAATAAGATTTCAAGTGAATTTAAAAGAACATCAATGTGAAGAAATGTATAAAACTTGATCATGTCATATTTAATATATATAGAAGCTTTGAATTTATTGCTTGTGATTCAAGAATTCACTCGTATACAGCTGAGTTCACTCCATTTATTCAAAATATTCCAAAGAAACTTAAAATATTTCGAAGGAGTTTGAATTGAAGAGACTTCGAATAAATTCAACGGAATTAAAAAAAAATTCAGGGAGTTTGAGTTAAGAATTAAAAAGAACTCAGAAACAGGTTCAATTATTTCTGAATTCATTAGTGGTTAATCCGTCACTACAAAATAAATCAAAATAAAAAACCAAAACACTACAAAGAAAAATAGGTATTTTTGGTTGAAAAATGATAAATGTGGCCGTCCGTATGAAAAGGGCCTTTATAGTCGGTGTGAAGCTACGTATAGAGTCATATAGCTCAAGGCGAATTCTTTGGGTTGAAAAATGAGTTGCCGGGGAATTTTAAAAGTTGGAACTTCGAAAATCCGTTTTTCGGGAAAAACACATCTGAAGTTGGCGAATGCCATAAGCGCAGGTGTTATACTTTTTCTTCGAACATGAAATATAGTAATATACCCATTTCGAGTTGCTTTCAGCACATAAGTATAGTGCCGATAGATTCAGTATAGAACTAGCATGATCCCACACTCAGAACTAAAAATAATAATATTGAACCTTACTTAGAAAACCGCGAATATCTCTTAAAGACGCCCACAAGTAATCATAAAGGAATCAAGCATGGGAAAAGGATCAGTAAGGAATCGGTTTTCAAATTTTTGAATCTAAAAAAATATAGTATCTTCATTTTTCTTTACTGAAACTACATTGTAAAAAGCTTAACTTAACAACTGGAAACACCAGTTCCCGTTAGATCACTGAAGTTAAGCAGTGTTGGGCGCGGTTAGTATTTGGATGGGTGACCGTCTGATACTACTGCGTTGCTGTTGGCGGTGGTGGGTGTGGTGAGCCCACACTTGTAGTTATTTACTACAAGAAACTATCCACCTAGAAACACTACCCGAATCGGGTAGTGTCACGCTTACCCCTTGAGGCTCGCCGAAAGGGAAATGGCTTAATGGTATATATATTAAATTTTCACAATATCAATGTCATCGTTACAAACATCAAAGCAATTTTTAGCTGGAATTTTTTAACGATCCAGGTACAAAATGTGCACTGAAAATAACATATGCAATTTTTTCTTATTTTATTCTTCATCCACGATTTCGCAACTGTGATATTTGCTCGAGGAATCTAACCAACTCTCGACACCACTTGAAGCCAAATCGTCGCACGATGGTAATTCGGGCAATGGCTCCATATTGGGAGCACCTATTTTTGTCAGGTTGTTAGCTGGTCGTTCTTTCGGCTTTGCACCAGCTGAAAAGTTAATAATTAGAAAAAAGGGAAAGGAAACTTAGTTAGAGAAAAAACCTAATTTGAAAATCTGATTCAAATTAAGATTTTATGGAATTTTACTGAACCAAATTTTTATTTCTATAACTCATTTATTTTATTCATCTTTTTTTTTTTAACTTTTGATTTTACTATTTTTCCATATTTGAAAATTCTCCTTTTTAAAAAATGTACATTATGCCCAAGAAATACTTTCTTAAATTGATAATTGTTAAAGCAGTATTATACCATGATTAGAAGCCAACTGAGATTCTTTTCGACGAATCAAAGCTTGTCTAGATGTTCTTGGACTTCTATATTCACCAGAAATCCCTAAACCAGCACTAATGGTTGGAAGTCTTATATCCAAATGAGAACCTTTGTCTGTAACTATCTGTATTTTGTTTAAAACATAATTTTAAATCTTAATAGAATTTGAATGTATCAGTAAAATCATTTAGACTTGAATAATGTTTTCGAAAAATGTATTGAGAAACTTGATCAAACTAAAACTTTTATCTATTGTTTTATGTTTGCTAAAAATAAATTTATAATTTTAATTTAATTTCAATAATAATTTAATTTTACCATTTAGTATTTTAGGAATAATTAAATACCTTATTATTCATGGCGTATAATTTTGTAGCAATATCTCTCGCTACTAAAGTTGTCAAAACTGTAGCTAAATAAGTTTCTTTGACAAGAAGATATTCCAAAGCTGTTCTTTGCCAGTACAAATATCTGCAAGAACTAGCCGCTACAATAGAGACCTAGAAATTCGATATAATTGTTAAAAGCACTGCAATTTTCTGTTAAAATATAATTTTTCCTTTCCAATAAAAGTCAGGCAATTCGAAAATATAAATAAAAGAATAATCAAATTTGTTGCTTAAAATGCGTAAGAAATATTTGTCCGAATAATGTCTCCTAATTGTTTATTATTATAAAATATTGTAATCATTATATCACAATTATTTAAATAACTTTTTGTTCATGAAATAATAACTATATGTAATTAATTGAGAGTTGTTGACAGTGCTGCAGTGAAAGTAACATTGAGTCAGTATAAAAAGTCAAATAAAGTAATATGGAAAGTTGCCAACCCTAGACTACTTGATATCCTTTAAGATACGATTTCCAAAGAATCGATTCCCAAAAGGTGAAATAAGTTAACCGAATCGACGAAGTCAATTTGTGAAGGCGGAAGTCATTTTTTGCTGACAAGTGACTCCCTTTTCTCGAGCACGTTAAATTATTTTACTTCGCGTTCGGCCAACAATTTGTCAAAGCTATCTTCATAGAAACCATTCTATTGAAATACACACCCTAGCATGAATGCCGACAGATATATCAACCCCTGACCTCAACCGAATCTTGACAAATAGAACGGGCAAAAATCTTGGATCCGATACAAAAAATAAAATAAATTGATTATCTGTTCATGGTTCTTCGAGGGAACGGAATCAATTATTGAGGGGTATCCTATTGTCCGAGGCCGAAGATAAAATTCTTTTTAATTTACAATATACACGTATACTTAATTTTTGTGATTCAGAAGCTCAACTGAAAATCATTTCATGATTTTTACTGAAAAATAACACATTTGAGTATCAGGTTAGAAGAAGTCAACTGTTTCCTCGACAAATGGTTAACCTTCGGTAATTTTTTTCATTACCCCAAGCCTCCCTTTTCAATTTGAAGTAAAGTATTGAATAATTAAATTAACTGTGTAGAATAAGTTGTTTGTTCAGATCATGACAATATATTATTGATTGTAGGTAGAAAAGGAAAATTAAAATGCAATTTGGTTTTGAACTAATATTCATAAATTAAAAAATTTGAATTACTTTGAATTTGTCGTCCACGGAAGCTCTAGAACTTTCAAATTCCGGTGAATCTAGAAATTCACAGGGCAAAATAGGATGTAAAAAATTTGATTCACTAAGAACATTCACTTTTCCACTTAACAAGAGCCCAAGTCTATCCGTTTTTGTTAAATTTTGCATTGCATAAGCCTCTCCTGCATGTAAGGACATTATAGTTGCAAACTCCGAAGATACCAATCTCTTGAATTGTAAACGAGTCACCTAAAAATTATTTGATTATTCATACTGTTCATTTTTGAAGCAAATATTGTCAAATATAAATAATCATTAATAGCAATATTAATTTTATAGTTAAGTTGAATTATAATCTTACCGCTTACCTTAAAAGGATAAAACAAAGTGTGATAAACCTCCTCAAGTTCAGGATCAAATCTGACAGGTCTCATCTGATATACAATATAAACGAGCTGTCCAATATTCAATACAAGAAAACCAAAGTTCCAGGAAAAAATATCGGGTGCACAAATAACGTGCCATGCCCAACCAGATAGTAACATAAATCCTGCGAAAATATAATTTTTGATTTCTCAAAACGATATATTTCACAGTCACTTTCTATATCACTTTTAGTTCAAAAATTTTTTGACAAATAAATAAATATAAAATACTTGTTTACCTATTATAAGAACAGAGTGCATAAAAAGTATGCCTTTTTTTGAAGACGGTGCCGAGTATGATAAAACAAAACATAAATTTGCGAGTTGAAAAAGGATATGTTGTGGTTGTTGCCAAAGACACAAGCCAGCACTTCCTGAAAAATGATAGACAATTGTTTCGAATTTATACATGTATGCCCAACTACCCCCAGAATAAAAATATTCCAATATTTGTTTTTTTTTCTTCCACTAAAACTTGTTCTGATAATTTATAATTTAAATGATTAAAAATTTCTTTTGTGTCAAGTTTTAAATTAAAAATTATTCCCCTTGGTATTCTTAAATAAAGAGATAAGAGAATCTTGAAAATTGGTGGAATTTTAATCTATTGAAATAGATTTAAGGAGATGGAGCAAAATTACAGGAAAAACAATGCAGAATAACTTTTGTAATCTGTAGAAACTATTTTCAGATATCACTCACCCAATGATGTGATATTATATGCTGGAAGGGGATCATGGCCAAATCCTGGGGTCATTTTTAACTCTTTTTTGTGGCTCGAGAGAAAAAATACTACTTCATGGCATGACTGTTGCTGAGGATTTGTTGTTTTCCTTAGAATTTCCGTACAGGATCATCGTCGTCCTTTCCAGAGCAGTCGCAAGGCAGTCGTCGTATTGCGCACACTCCGAAATTATGAAATCGATTCTACCCCTAGTTGGTCGAGTAGAATACTCTTCCATTATTCGAAAATTTTTTGAATTCTTCTGATCGACTGTGGTCAAAACAGAATTCCTACTACAAGATTTTTCATATCAACTATTAATATTTATGCTATATCGGTAAAATATTATTAATTGATTATATGCTTTAGAGAAACTTTCTGCGAATATAACAAGCTTCCAGAAAATTTAGATGAATAATTTTGGGCTAAAGTGAAATATTGAAAATAGGTGAATTTCTTTGCCAAATATAATGTTTCAGTGACGATCATGACACACTTTCTTGTATTAAATTGAATATCAAAATTTGCTTGTCTAAATTTGTTCCATTAGCGAAATATAAGCGTAAACTTTTATCTTATCTTGGGATCATAAATCTTTGAATAATCTCCAGCACTATTGAACATTATTTATGAAGTTCTTTACTGAATTATAATAAGAATAATGGTTTATTATTAATGAGAGAGTGCTAAGAAGTTAAAAAAACATGCAATGTGTTAAATGCTTCCAAAAACTCCCAGAAATGTTATCAATGGGAAATATTTACCAAATGAGTGTATCTTTCATTAATAACCTTTTCCTCAGTGCTTGAAATACACGTATGCAAAAAAGATTCCATTCGCTCTAATTTGTATATTACATGCATTAAAAACAGCAGACGCAGTGGAAATGAAAATAGAACTATAATTTACGCAAGTCACTCCAAATACAGGTCGTATTATGATTCTGAGCTGAACAGTACAAATTCATGCATATAAGTGTATTCACATTGTGTTTGCACCTACTTTAATAACATCAGATAAGTAAACACTCGTCGCGTATAAAAGATCGGTTCGGATAAAACATTGTAACTCTAAGTTCATTTGTGGTGGATCCTGTTTAGTGGACCTCTACAATGAAAAATTTCTTCATTTTGTTAATCTTTTTGAACATTTCTTGGTTAAATGCAGAACCTTTAGTGAACATCTCGCAGGGAATACTGAAGGGCACTATCAAGAAAACGAGAAATGGAAGAGATTATTCTTGTTTCCTTGCGATACCTTACGCAAAACCTCCAATTGGAACTTTAAGGTAAAATTTGATGAATAATTTGATAAATTTATAGAACTGATTAGATAAAATACACTACCCAGGTAAAAAAGTTATATATATATATATATATATATATATATATATATATAGTTTATATATGATGACCAAGACAATGATATTTTTCGTTTGTTTTATAAATTTTTCTGCATAAAACAAATATAAAATATCAGTGTTTTGTCCACTATATATAAACTATATATTACTTTTGCACCTGGGTAATATGGAAAACTATGTTAATTAAACTAAAAATAATTATTAAATTTCATAATAGGAATTTCAAATTTGTTCCTTTATTTTAATTATGAGGTAGATTTAGATGGGTTTTTCATTTTCCAGATATATTTCACTCATTTTTAAAATCTAATAACAAATTCTTAACAGATTTTACATTTTAAAACTTATTTATCTTAAAACGTCACGTGAGTAATTACACGGTATTATATTCAGCAGGTTCATAATTTTAAAAATATGTGCGGGCGTCCGCATGAGAAGGGCCCTCATTGTCGATATGGAGTTGCATATAGGATCATATAGCCCGATAGCTTCCTGAGATTTTAAGCCAAGAAAAACGCATCTAAAGTTGACGTGCACTATAAGCGCACGTGTTATACTTTTTCCTCGAACGCGCAATACACCCACTTCCCGTTGCTTTCGGGACATGAGTATAATACCAATAGATTCATTATAGGTCCAAGCATCATCCCCCACTCAAACCCGAAAATGATAATTTTGACCCTGACTTAGAAAAATGCAAGTATAACCTAAACTGAACCCTATTGATTTTTATTTTTATTAAATAATGAAATTTTATAAATTTCAGTTGATATAGGGCACTAAGGCCCTGTTTTTAGTTACATTCAAAGTTGAAAATGTAATATAATAACATGTAATTAGTTACGTCACACTCTGGTGCGGGCTCTTAAATTGAAGTTTTTTTCTTATAAAAGCAAGTATATATAATAAGCGTCTAAGTCCAAGGTAATATTTTCAAAGTTTTTGAGTTACAGTCAACTCCCGAAATAAGCACGGTTTCGGACAGGGCTTGCGTTGGCCTTCAGTATATCTCGGGGGAATATAAACGTAAAGAGACAGGATCGCATGAAAGATTTCTGTTGTATTTGGAGTCATGACGCAACCTGATGCAACTATTGCGCTGAGAGTGCGGCCCTTCAGCATTATCAAATTCCGAGGCCTCAAGATCTAGAAATAGCGTAAAATGAGGGTTCTTACCTCGGGAGTTGAGTGTTTAACCAGTTAACCGGTAATGACGCATATATGCGCACTTGGAATAACTGCCACAAAACTCAATGGATTATGATAAAAACTGGTATGCCCCAATTTTTTTGGTCGCTGATGACAAATCCGGGGTCAAAATTGAGAAATTCGAAATGGCGGATCCAATATGGCGGACTAAAATGCAAAAGTCACGTAATTTGAATGAAATTTAATACTAAGGGTTTTTTAAGGTCGCTGCGATGGCGAATACGAGGTCAAAACTTAGAACTTTAAAATGGCGGATTCAATATGGTGGATCCAATGTGGCGGATCCAATATAGTGAACTGAAATGAAAAAGTCACGTGATTTGAATGAAACTAAGTACTAAGTGTTTTTTTTGTCGCTAATGACATATCAGGGGTCAAAATTCCAAAATTTAGAATAGTTGATAATATAGTAGAATAGTCATCAGCGACTTGAAGAATTCTTTAGTACTGCCTTTCATTCAAATCACGTGATTTTTTAATTTAGTCCGCCATATCGGACCCGCCATTTGGAATTTCTCAATCTTGTCTCCGGATTCGTCATCAGCGACTTAAAAAACCCTTAGGAAATGAACTTTTATGATGAATGCGGAATTGTTGATTTCAAGCCTATCAGTTAACTAGTTAAGTAAAGGTCTATATAATTGTTTTAAACTTATTTTAAGATATTTTTGGAATTTTTTCTTTAGATTCTACAAAAGACACAACTAGTTCTCTCAAAAAACATAAATATTCTAACAAAGCCATGTGCTCCATACACGCACTTGTTAAAATAAAGAGATTTTATTCAATCTGTTAGTATTAATAGTATTAAAACACCAACCAATTGAGACTCTCGGTTTCATCATACGAAGAATCGCTATACTCAACTTGGACGTGATTTCGACTCGCATAACAAATTTCGCGCATAAAGGTGGAAAAAGGTATCGCCAAATTCTCAAAAATATTTGGGCTTTCGAATTATCTGGAAAGAATAAGATCCAGGCGACCAATATGCTGGCCGTTCCTATACTGCTCTACACGTTTGGTGCAGTAAAATGGAATGTTGATGAGTTGAAGCAAGTTGACCGAAGCACACGCAAGATGATGACAATCCATCGAAGTCATCATCCTAGATCTTCCATACCTAGAATATACCTCCCTCGAGATAAAGGGGGTAGAGGCTTGCTAAGCTTAGAGTGTCTTCATCGAAGAACGGTTCTGGCTACAGCCTGCTCAGTTCTAAATAGCACAGATTCTCTTATGCGACTCGTACATCAACATGAAGTCGTCTATGCTGTGGCATTTCTATACCGTGCCGCAGATAGGGCCGCAGAGGAGCTTGGCCTCCCATTTGATTCCAGCGACACTACACATGGTCTAGTATCACTAACACCTTTGGTGCTCAAAATTCGTGTACAGGAAGCAGAACATACGCTTCTATTAAGAGAACATGCTGACAAGCATTCTACGGCATCATACGTAGAGTAGAGCTCTCGATGGGTCTGTCCAACATGTTTCTCAAGTCTGCTGGATTGAGATCGGAGACTGAGGCATTTCTTTTTGCCTGTCAAGACGGCGTTATAGACACCTTAGTTTACCGCGAACGTATAATGAATGTACCTGTAGGCGATTCCAACTGCCGAGCGTGCAAGCAAGAGCCAGAAATACTTAGACATGTTCTCAGTGGATGCTCAAAGTATGCACGCCACGGGTACATAGAGAGACACAATGTGGCTCTAAAAGTGTTGTCTTACCATCTTAGGAACTTCTATGGTGTTAATCTATTGTCCGTATTGCCATACGCCCAGGTGGAACTCGAGCCCGTTGTCGAGAATGATCAGTGTAAGATCTACTGGAATTTCTCATTTTCCACCACTCAACGTATCAGTGCCACGAAGCCTGATATTGTCCTCCAAGATCTGAAGACCAAGATCATTTACGTGATTGAATTCTCGGCATCAGCCGATGGTAATATCACGGCAAAGGAGGAAAAAAAACGGGCCAAATATCAAGCACCTCTTTTCGAGCTGAGCAGGCTGTACCAAGGCTACAAAGTTCATCTTGTAGTTCTGATAATCGGCTGTCTTGGAGGTATGAAAGCTTCATTTCTTAGCCAACTCAACAAGATTCCGGCTTGCCAGCGTCAGGCTCATTCCATCGCGAACCGGATGCAAAAGGCTGTTCTTCTGGGATCACTTCATCTGGTCTGTCAACACTGTTCCTCATAACATTCTACAAAGATTGGTAGCTCTAAAAGAGTATCCAGAGGTGAAACCTTCATCTCCAACTGTTCCGTCTGCCGCGTAAGATCATCCGCGGCTAGAGACCTGACTCCAAGGAACAGTGTTGCACGATGTTATCTCGCATACATTGCCCGCTCTTGCTTACCTTCTACGACAGAAGGAGCAGAAGCGGATGACGTACATGTTCCAGTTGCGCCGGGATTGGTTGCTTTAAGGAACCATGATCGTAGCTTCTGGAGCCTACAACTTCTCATCTTATCGAGAGTGAAATCAGCGTTGACGCTGATCTAGCAAAAAGTTCCATTATTATTTTCATTAGTTAATAAAATAATATAATTTTAATAAACTAATAAGAAAATTCAGCGTTAAAATGAGCGCAAAAAATTTGAGAAATGTTAATTACTTTCGAATTTATTGAGATTTGAAAAAATATTCCGAAAAGAGGTCGGTTATTTTAGTGAAGGTATTTTTTAAGTAAAACTTACCACAGAAGATTCAATTGGGATAGCTTTTTTGTGGAATTCGGACCCGTTCTTTAATTTTCAAAGCTGAAATATTAAAATCTCCACATTAAAAGTCGAAAATTTAGACGTCTTTCACATTTTTGCAGTTGAATACCTCTTAGGGAAAAAACAAAAAATCCTGAATATACTTCAACCAGTTTTCACATTGATCTCGAGCTTTTTTATTCTCCCAAAGTAACGGTTTTGAAAGCAGTTCAAACTATCGTTATTTTAATGTTTGAATAATGAGCTTCGTTTTTCATTACAAAAATGTAATTTTTCTACACTTTTGCATTTTGAAAATCAAATTTAGAAATAAAAATAAAATATTTCAATTTTATTCGGTAATTAACAATATCCCAAAAGCCTGTTTAATTTGTATATTCAAGTATAAACATTTAAAAAAAATGTTGCAACCGAATCAGACGAAATAAAATGGAATGATCAATCAGCTCTCGTGCTATTATGTCAATGAACTGTCAGGTTAATATTATGAAAAGTACAGAACTTAAACATCTATTGAAAAGTAGGCGCACCAATAATTGTATTTCAACATATGAAGATCCCCATTAAATTCATTGTTATTTTTGAGTTGCTCTCCAGGGGGGCGATGACGTAACTTTCACACCTCACTCTCACTTCACTTTTTCTGGCACATTTATTTGTGTCAATTGTTTATCTATAGTTCCCTTCAATTATTTACAGCCAAAGCGAAGTATACGTGATGTGACAAAGCAACGTAATCGACTTTCTTTAATATAAAAAATAATAAAATAAATATAATAAAATCATAAAAAATTGTATCAATGAAAACAGATTCAGTAATCCGGTTGCAGCAGACGGTTGGAATGGAGTTCGATCAGCAAATACAGATGCAATTGAATGTACCCAGCAAGTTGATGGTAACATACGCGGAAGTGAAGATTGCCTATATTTGAATGTTCATTCTTCATGGCTAAATTTCAATTCATCGGTAACAAATACTTCAATTATAAAATTACTTAATTATATACCAAAGTAATTAAAATAAAATAAATAAATAATGGCTCAATCATTACTATTTATCCATGAAAAATTCAATAGAAAAACAAAACAACAAATTCTACGCTGCTACCAGTTATGGTTTGGATCCATGGAGGTGCTTTCGTGAGAGGAAATAGTAGTTTAATAAATGCTGGTGGTGCTTATCTTCTCGACAAGGATATTGTGCTTGTAACTCTGAACTATCGATTATCCATTTTTGGCTTTTTCAGCACCGGAGATTCCGCAGCCCCAGGTAATTTTGGATTAAAAGATCAGAATCTTGCACTAAAGTGGGTTCAGAAAAACATCAAAGTTTTTGGAGGAGATCCAAAACGAGTCACATTATTTGGTGAAAGTGCTGGTGGGGCAAGTGTTTCTCTGCATGCTATTTCAAAAGCAAGTGACGGTACGTATGAGTAAGAGCAGTATTATTTGGAATAATTATATTAGTTCATTTAAAAATCTCCAAGCAAGCGACACGTGCCTGCGTGAGAAAGAATTCCGTAGCTTATTTAAATCTATCATCATAAATCAAATCAAATATAATAACAAACCCTTCCCCTCGATCTTTGCTTTTACTTCTACTTTCCTTTCCCACCTCATCACGCTTTTCCCTCACTATCCTGCTAAAATCCTTCCTCTTCTTATTTCCTATAACATTACCCCCTTTTCTTACCGCCCCTTCACAAACTCTTACTCCTCCACTTCCACTTATCATCACCACTCCGCAGTCCTTCACCTTCTTCTCACCACTCGTTTCCCTTTCCACTTTCTTCTTATAACCCTTTTCACACACCGCCTCACAACTTCAGCAAATCACACCACAAACTTAACAATTTTTCCGTACCCCCACCCATAAGCCCTTATCTCTCTCCCCTCCCCTCATTCATTCCTATTACCTCTAAATTCTTCAACCCTTTTCCTCCTTCTCACCAATACTCTCCTATTCACCTTCTTTCCCTCACCCTTTTTCCTTTCCACCTTTCACTCCTTCTTATCACCATCACATTCCCCAGTACTTTCCCCATTCCCCTTCCCTCCAAGGATGATACAATTTAAGCATGACACCTCCGATAGTTTAGGTTTTGCGGGTGGTAAATGACGGACATACAACCTACAGAAAATATAAGGAGTTTCCCTGTAGACACAAAACCCTCAAAAGAAAAATTTATCTTAAAAAATTAATAATCAATTATCTTTGCATTGCCAGGTCTCTTTCATCAGTATATTATTCAAAGTGGTAGTTCACTGTGTCCGTGGGCATATCAAAAACGCAGCAGACTTGCAAAATATGCAAAAAGACTAGCAGGAGTTGTTTTGTGTCCATTTAAACATACAGAAAAACTTGTTGACTGTCTAAAAAAAAAAAGTGTGAAGAAATTAATGAAGACAATTCGTATATTCGATAAAGTTTCCCGATTTGCTCAATTGACTTGGACGCCAACCGATGAACCTAAAGCTGATGGAGCTTTCTTAACAGATAGCCCAGGAAATTTAATTAAACAAAATCAAATGAAGGATTTACCATTCATGACTGGTGAAGTAGCTGACGAAGGGTTATTAATCACTAAGTGTAAGAAATTTTGTATAAAGTCAATATTGGAAGTTTAATATTTGAATAAGTACATAAATATAGAAATATATATGTTTCTCATGCGATAAAAATTGATACTAAATTAGAATTTAACACATTTAAAAGTAATAAAATTGCAATGAAGATATTTATTTGTTATAGATCTATATAGAAGCTCCAAACTTCATGATCTACTCAGAGTCACTCACATTCCACTGATAGCATATGTCGCAAAGTCTTTTCTTGATTCTAAACACGCATTAAAATTCACAAAAGCTGTAGACAAATATTATTTCAAGAGTTCTTTACTTAAATTACCACGAAGCCAGGTATGTAATTTTCATGACTATATATTACCTTTTACGAAATTCCGTCAAAAAATAAGAGTGCTTTCTTAAACTGAACCAGTGAAATGGTCACTGGTTGAATCAGTATTTTGAATTATCACTGGTGAATCAATGATTTTCCGTCTTCGATTAGGTGAACCAATAAGTGAAAAAAAACAGCCTTACTAAATGTACCAGTGACGCCAAATGACAGATTCAACCAGTGATATAGCACTCCACGCGGCAAAGTCATTAACCTACAGTCGCCTGGTGTGCGCATGTCACCTGGCTGCAATAAGCCGGGAATATAAAATCCTTCGCTTGAAAGTGGGAATGCCCCTGGACATTTTGTATGCTATATATTATATCCTATTATTAGATAATAGATATTAGATAATTTGGAAAAGGTTAGCACGAAAGTGAAGAATGATAAGGATCATACCCAACCAGCAAACGGTCAACGACGCGTACGACCAAATGACTACTGGTACTGAGTAATTGGTGAACATCACTGATTAAACCAGTGACGAAATTCCACTAAGTGAACCAGTGGAATCTCACTGATTGTCAGTGACACACTTCTTGCTGTTTCAACCAGTGAGATTTCATTCGTTCATTTTAAGAGAGTGCCTTGTAATTATTTATATTAGAAAATATGTCCTTTATCTCCTAAAAAAACTTCAACCTATTTAGTTTTATATGTCTTATAAGAAGAATCTATATATAATTAAATAATTCATTATAAAATAATATATGAGGTTCGATTAAAAGAATAATAAATAATAATCTGTAATATTTTGAATAGTACCTAGACGCTTTAACCAGATTCGTAAGCGATGGGTTTTTCCTTTATCCGGAAGTAAGATTATTAGAAACAGTGGCACCTAAGATGAAAAATTCTATCTATTTTTATTCCTTTGAATATCGAGGAACTTACAGTCGTAATGCCAATAAAGATCATAAAAATCTGGGAGTCGGCCATGGTGATGAACTTACATATTTATTTCCTGAACCACCAGAAAGATTTGGATCTAAACATTTGAATTATGCTAAGAGTGACGAATATATAATTGATTTAATGGTGGATCTTTGGTCGTCGTTTGCTATAAATGGGTAAAAATTCAAAATTTGATAATATAATACTTTACAGAACTGAATGTTGATTGACTCTTTAATCGGATATATTTTGGAAACATTTCAGAAAACCTACATCAAAGAAGTTAGATCATCCTGATCTTTGGGTTCCATATACTATAAAAAATAAAACGTTCCTTCAGATTGGAGACATCAACGAGAAAATGGATCGAAAAGTGACGCTATCAAATTCTTATTACACTGATCGAATAAATTTTTGGAGGCAAGCATTACCAAAAGTGTTGTAACCAATTGGAAACATTTAAGATATTAAATTTTTTTGTATTACCAACTTATATTTATAATTGTATGTTCGAAAAATGTATTAATCTTAGAGGTCAATCGATTTTTCTCGAATCAAAAAATCTTTTCTATTCTTGCATCAAATTTTAAATATATAGATGGATAAACTTTCACCGTAAAACAAAATATTTTTGAAATATTCTAAATGACCAATACTTCTTTACTTTTCAATAAAATGTATTGATATTATAGTTTAATCGATTCACCTCGAATCAAGGAGTCTTTTATATTGTTGCATTTACTTTGCATTATGTCAAGGAGAATATTTATTCGTAAAATTTTACATAAATTAGTTCGATAACTCGAGGACATTACGATACTTTCTTACAATTACACTTTCAGTCATGTAAAATGAAGTAGGGTAATATGTGATGTGCACATACAAAATTATTAATAAAAATTAATCATAATTTAATTTGCAATTCCAGAACAAATAACAAAATTAGTAAATAAGCATTACCTGACAGTTCGGTATAATGAGACGTCGATTACCTAATAGTTAGGTAATACGAGACTAAATGAAAAAAACCTACCTCTGAAATATGTATGAGCTTTACATGCCAGTCATGTAAAATATCATGCTCCAGCAGAAAAAAAAACATTCTTGCTACTTCCAGATTCTGTGGAAGGTCATCATCACTATAATGCACGAACACTTACACATATCACTCAATTGATAAATATACCTTTGGTGCATATGGGACACACAATTAAACCTTAATAATCACATTAAATTACAATACAGCAGATATATATTATAATACCGTACGCTCTTAACGCTATTAAAAATCGATAACGGCGCGGCGGGTTTTGAACCACCTTACCTACGTCTAATGCATTCTATTTCTAACAACTAAATTGTAAAAATAATCTAAAGTTTGCAATATGAAAAAAATAAAATCTTGGCTATAACCCGTGTGGAAAAATTTCGTGGCAGTCTTGAATCATGCTAAAGCCAAAACAGTTTTTCTCAAGCCGGTCTATTCACGCAATACTAGCCTGGCGCTACACTGGCGCTGTCTAGTTTTGCTAGGTGTTTGATTCAAAACTTTCTGCTGTCTAGTCCCAGTCTTGGCGCTATCTAGGAGTTCGTTACGAATTTGAATATATAAAGATTGTCCTTAGGAAATTACAATACACAATTGCACAAATGCTTAAGCAATAATTAATTGTACACTATTACATATTCAAGATAGTAAACAATAATGGTTGAAGGTGATCGATATCTTAATACAAGAACTGCATTCTTAAGAAGGATTTTTTTTTTAAGAATGTTTAAAAACATTTTTTTTTCAATTGAATTATATAGTCAAGTTATAATAAATTTATATTGAATTTATGATAATTATAATATGTATAATGCTATTTATAATATTGATGATATCCCAGAAAATCAAATATTATTATTAATGATTCATTTAATTTATTTTAATTATTTATTGATTGCATAAATGATAATTAAGCCTAACGTATTAATTAGTTGAAATAATAAACAATCATTATTTCGTAGCCTAACCGCAAGAAAATCATACAAACTTTATTTTTTTCAATGGTTTATTCACACATCAAGCATTTTTGATGTTTAAAAATTGTTCATGTTTTATTCAAATAAATATTAGGATGTAATGAGTTGAAATTCATATCCGACAAAAATGAAAAATAATTTAACTTTTAGATGGCCAAGGTGTTAAGACGATGGGACAAAGTTACAACAATATAATAGGAAGTTGCATCAGAAGTTCGAAACCCGGCGTATGTACAAGAGATTTGCGGAAACTCATTTCTTCTCTTTTTTGTGTACAAAAACTTTTTTTATATTTTTAATTAACTGCAAAATCTATATATTGGACTTTTATGACATAAAAAATAATTATATTATTTAATTATTAATTAATTTTTTATCAAAATAGCCGATCTGTCTAGAAACTAGTCGATCCGAGCGTTACATCCCAGTCTAGCCACTGGACAGTCAGCCTGTGGAGCGCCAGTGTCGACTCAAGGCGGACTGGACAGAAACAGTACAGCGCCACGAAATTTTTCCACACGGGAAAGTACGAGTACGCCAGAGCAACACAAAAATTTATCTAATCCCCGTTTCATCAGAATTTTTTATCATAACTAATTTTATCTACTAATTTATTTTTAATTTTCTACTAATTTATCTACTAATTTTATCCTAACATAATCTTGCATTGTCTATTAAGTTTTATTTGTGAATGTTTCTTGATTACGTATAATTGAAGCAAATTGCCAATCAGTAGGGGGGGGGGGCAACCATTGTACCCATTACCCTATATAATATTATTTTAATTTAATTTTTGAATTCAATATTGAACACTATCAAGTATGAAACGATGCAAATTAAATAATTTAAAGTATGAAACTGGATATACTTCTATTTTAAAATAAACTTAAAACCCTAAGTTGTTTAATTTTTGCATGCATATGCGTACTTTGATTTGACTTCAAGTGCAATTCTTGAAAAATGCCTATCAATTTACGAATTTTTAATCAGATTTTATTTCATTTCGTATGTTTCATTTTCAAACTCACAACTTAAACTTGCCTATATTCAAATTATCGTGTTAGCAAATAAAGGCGAAACACATGGAAAAATAAGTTTTATGAAATTTACGGAACTAATTCAAGAGTAGCGAATATGGAAGACAGTTTAGTGGAAGTCAGAAAGGTCTGGTCATACAATGTGATGAACTATTTTTACTAGATGTATAGAACGTTTTAATAGTATTTAAATCCGAGGCGATGTAACATGTACTGGCGCCAGGTTATGAACTCTACAGGGTGTCCAGACTCAAGTGTCCGGACTTATAAGGCTTTTTAATAAATAATAATACATATATATATATATATATATTAATTATATATAATAATATAATTTTTTAATTAATTAATATTAGAGTTCCGGAAAATGTTTTTACACTTAATTTATTACATACCTACAAATTTATTGTTACTTATACATATAATCGGATGCTTAAACAGTTTAAAAAATCTTAATGAAGCGCTGATGATTCGAACCCTACAAAAACTACCTAACCATAAATCTAACTCACTCCACGCCGCGCCGCAGGCTCTAACCAACTGAGCTATCGAAGGCTTGGAATTTTGTGTAAAAATCTTAGCTAAACGTTAGAGTCAGACCATAAATATATGTGTCCCAAATTATAAGTAACTTTTCGGTTTCATAAATTTTACGAATAGACGATTTTAGAAAATTTGAATAGAAATTTTTTATTTTATCTCTTATAAAATAAAATATTTTTAAATCAAACAAAAGTCTCCAAAAAGTTACCAGCCAAAGGGAACAGTTTTTCGCCAAATTGTGTATGGCGGGTAGCAAATATTTGAAACATTATTTTCTCGAAAAGAACAAAAAAGCTCAAAACAATCTACTAACCTCTATTTCAACAACACAACTACCCCTATAACTATCGACCTTCACACATAGTAAAAACCCATACACACTTGCGCACGAAGTATTTTCCGAATCGTTTCGAATTTTACGGAACTCAGCTCTCCAGTTCATATAATGCAGTGCTTTAAAAAAACACTCAGTATCTCCAAATTAATTTCTACGAATCTTTTGAAGTCTTCTATCGATTTATTGCACAATAATTATATAATTTTTTGTATTGCAAGCTTACTTTAAAAACCACGAAACTTTTTTATAATCACACCTGATTAATTTTACAGTTTATCTGGAATGTTCTAGAAATCATATAAAACTCTGTTCAGTTATCGCTTATATCCACTGCTCTTGAATTAGTTCCATAATCTTGATAAAACTCATTTTTTCCGTGCACACACACAATTTGTCTCGAACATTAAGTTTAGTGAAAAATTCTAAGTTACTGCAAATTATTCGTATTGATATTCCAAATTAAATTTCTCAAAAATTTCGCCTATATCCAGCTTTCCCAATATGATACTCTTTTCTTAAATTACTTTTTTATATTCAGTCAAATATTCTTCAAAATAGCATCTCATTTTTCAGTATACAAATAAATTACTACTTAGCGATACTGAGATTACAATATACCACACTGTAACAATCATGAGATTGTTATCAAAAAGAAACAGTAAACTCGTAAATTAAGGTAATTATATCAATTTAAACCCAAGTGAAAAATTCTACTCATTACGTGTATATTTATGATATCAGTCTAAGCTTGAAGATAAAGCCTCACTTTTGCAGTATAACTGTATCAACCAAATTATAAAAAAGAAATTTTTATTCGGAGAACTAAATTTGCTTTTCACTTGTTTCCGCGGTTAATGTAATTATACTGTGATGAATCAGAATTTTCTTGTACTGGTACTGCACAGTTTGTGTATTTGCTTGTTAAGTGCAGAACCTTTAGTGGAAATCTCTCAAGGAATATTAAATGGAACTATTCAGGTATCCAGAAATGGGAGAAATTATTCCGCGTTTCTTGGGATACCGTTTGGAAAACCACCAATTGGAAACCTCAGGTAAGTGTGTAAATTATAATGTGCCGAAAAGAGAAATATGTTATACAATAAGGTTAATGTTATAATATTATTGAGATAGGAATGGACAGAGAAGGAGAAAAAATATCAAAAATGGGCAGAAAAGGAGAAAAAAATATCAAAAATGAATAGAAATAGATAAAATAGTTATCTTTCTTAGAAAGTACCGAGACTCTATTACAGAATTTTGCAATCCCTTCTTGTCCACATGGCGAATTTTAATTCTGACACTTTCTATCCTATCTCTTGTTATGGACATTCTATCTATTTACTTTTCATTTTTTAAAGTTCGCCTCTTATTCTTTCATTTCATCAGAAAAGAGTACGTCCTTGTACAGAACAACTTTGCATTTGTCCAACTGTGCACGTTCAAATTTATACGTGCGCATATGGTATCCTCTCAACTGTGCACATGAACGTGCACATGATTTACCGCACTGATTAATTTATTAATTCATTTTCTGGAGAATCATGTGTTAACATCCCCGGGTAACAACCTATCTTGAAACACTTGTCTGAATTTTCCTCGAGAGGTGTTAGGATTTTTTTCCACCTTTTCGATTTCCTAAGTAAGGGATAAAAGATGGAAAAGAAATTCTTGACATTGCTGAAGGCAAACTAAGACAATTTGTTCACATTGGGAAGTTGATCAAAATTCATTAAGGCCAACCTATGATTGTTCGTATTTCTCGTTGTTCCCACCTGAGTCCAAATTTTAGTCCTATTTTAGGCCTCTAAATGTAGGTCTCAATAGGTTTTAGAAGGACCTGTAGAGGGCTTAATTTATATGGGATTTAGGCTCTCTTTCAGTCATTCCAAGTGGTACATGAGTCCATTTTTTTCACGTGTGGGGCTAAAAGAGCGCTTAATTTGAGCGGAAATTTTCACGAAAAAAAAAGTCGTGCTGCGAAGCAGAGCACTAAAATTTGTGGGCTTGTGTTTAAATTACAAGGTTATAAAGCAGTTAACAGGCGAGAAATACAATCTTGATTTATTTGACACGCACACAAGACTTATTCTATAGCTTAACTTAACACTACTCCATGTAACGCTCTTCACTGACGCAGAATATCGCACGCTAAGTGTATCCGTCGAAACGGTTATTATATACGAACCAACAAATTTTTAGCGCTTGCGAGAGACGATCAGTGCCGGGTCGAAAATTGTCGGTGTCCCCAATCATATTTAATTTTCTTATTTGACCCTCGGCAATTTGTGTAACATTTGTCACTGAAATGTTGTATAATAACTCGGGGAGAGTGAGTTATGGTGGCGGGCTTTGAATTAAATGTCCCATAAATTATGATTAAAATGTGATTTTGTTGTGTATATTTTTTATGATGAAGCTCACATTGTCAGCAAATATTGTTATCACTCAAATCCTGTTTATTTCAATAATATTAATATTGTAGAATGAAAATTATACAAACTAATAATTCTGGAGTGTGTAATGCAACGAAGAAAAATTAATGGAGACATATGCAACAGTAAATAAATATTTTCTTGCTAATCAAAGTAAAGCATTTGGCAAAACACAGTCATGCCCACTTGCTTCCTGAAATACATGCGGTGCCCTTGTGCCCGTACGCGATGTTGCAAGATTTAATTAATTTTAATATATAGATAACGTATATAAAATCAATTCATGATAACAGAAGCTTTAAAAAGTACTTTACGTATCCAAAAATTATGTTTTAATTTTTCTCTGTAATTATATGCTGTGAATATGTACTTAATATTTGCCAAAAACTTTTCCATCTTTTTCCACGAAAGCTGTTTTTTCATTATTACTCTTTATGACACGTATTTGGGAACAAAAATTACATTTAAGCCAGTTGATACAAAAAATTAATACAAAAATCCACAAACACGAGCGTTATTTATATTATCCGCCGTGCCCCACACCGCCATACAGTGGGGCAAAACGTTAACATTTGTTCCAAAACAGCCATGGCCGTAGCTAGGGTGGGGGCATTGTGGGGCAATGCCCCACCTTAAAAAATACAACCAACCAGATCAGATCAAGTAAAATTTTTACTTCCGCCCTACCTGTAACCACCGCTGCCCTACCTTAAATTCAACTCTAGCTACGGCCCTGAAAACAGCCCGTGCAGAAATTGCCCCGGTTGGCCCTACTACAACAATTTTTCTGGTCGGATCCCGGCCGGACTACCCCTGGTTGGGTTTCATGGCCAGGATCAGGTCGGGAGTCGACCGGGCTAAATTTTTCTCGAATCACCTAGTCGGGAGCCGGCCGGTCACTGGTCAGGATACTTTTTTTGTAAAAATTACACATTTTTTAAGAGTCGTGACATTATCAAAGACATACTTACGGATGCTAGATGAATTATTATTTGAAAAGTATAATTTAAAGATTTATTAGATCAGTAAAACAGAAACTAGCTCTTTTAAATTCTTAAAAAAAAAAAACATTTGATTTTGTCCACTGTTTTAACTTATTAAATGAAACTGTTATCGATTCTGCAACGTACAACAGCAGATTTATTACAGTTTTTATAATTTTCTCTATTTTAGGACAATTTTTAGTCTGTACACTTTCAAATTTACCGCCATGTCTGACGCCTTCTGCACTGGCGTCGGCATAGACACTTGTAAGTTTCAGTTTCGAACCTCGAACGAGAGTGCACGCGTCGTCTCCTCGAAGTTTGCAAATAAAATCACAATCCGTAATTAAAATTAACCTTATTTCAGTAATCAGTTTGAAAACCCCACTTACTGCGCGGATAATTAGTATTTTTAATTAAATTATAGTGTTGTGTATTCATTTTTTCCTTCCTTCCTTCCTAACCTCAAATCACCACGTGGTTTCCAAAATAAGACAATATTGAAATTCTACTCCAATTTCCTCACGAGAATTTATTAACTTGATTTGACTTTTAAAGTTCACCGTATTCTTTACGATGAGCGTTAAAAGAACAAACAAGTTACCAATTTCTCGCCAGAATCAACATTTTTTAACAGCTCTGTGGCCAGATTACCCGACCGGATCCCGGCCGGTATGAAAACCTGAATCCGACCAGTTTTTCGTGACGTTTTTAGCCGGATCCCATCCAGTATCCCCGGCATGCGCCCGGTTAAAACTGGGGCTATCCGGCCGGCTCCCGGGCGCATCCCTGTTACCATTTCTACACGGGAACCTAGAGCCGACAATTCTTAATCTGTTTTATTTTTTTCAATGCTCTTAACTATATTTCAAGAAGAATTATGAGAGCCGAGTTTCAAATATCTTTTAATTGCACTTTTGTGTTATCAAGTAAAGTGAAAAATCTCAATTTTTACCACTTTTTTTTTATTTTTCCATAAACGATCGACATAAACTCAGAATCAATCAGAATAAGTGTAGTATCACCTAATACAAAAAATTAATTAATGAAATGTTTCAAGTACTTTTCATAAACCAGTCGTAAGAAAACTCTATAAACAGGTGCACTATTTGGATATTTATTCACAAAGATACATTCTACTTTCACTGAAACGACTTTAAATTAATTTAATAGTGATGTTATATCAGAAAGTGTTATCCTTCCAATATATTTAATAATGTTATATGAACAAATGCACTATTCGGCCACTTTTTGCATAAATATATTCTGTTTTAACTAAAAGGACCTTAAATTTGACGTATACACTGTTCAAATATGAATATTTGTTTACATAATTTCTTCAAAACATTAAAAAAAATTAATTAAAACATTTACTGTATTATTTTTTTTAGATCCCACTACACTTATTTCGATTAACCCCGAGTTTATTTCGATTTTTCACGGAAAGATAAAAAATAAAGTTGTGAAAATGGTCACCATACCCGACTCCTCCCTACCTCATTTGTTTATTATTAATTTAAAATTATTTAATTTTGTATACATATTACTTTAAATATATTACTATACAAGAAAAAATGATGTTTTCAACTTGAAATGATAAACAGTTTGGGATTTAAATAGTCTTATTTTTCAGGTAAAATTGTTTGTAGGATTTTAATTATTTGTTAAAGTATTCTATCTCATTTATATTATTAATTTTATAGCTGTTATATTCTATTCATTATCAAAATTCAAAACGTAGGGGAGATCTACCTACAGTAGATAATGATCCTACAGTAGATAATCATTAATTTAAAATACTAATGTACGTAAAATAATTAGTTTAATGTAGTAAGTAGTTAAGACGCGATACGTGTTGATATATATTAAAATTAGAATTGATTATTTTACTTACATTTGTGCTTATAATTAATGACTATCTACTGTAGGATCATTATCTATTGAAGGGTGGTCTCCCCTATATATCATTATATAAAAGCTGAAAAATACTAAACAACGTGAATTAGAAGAGGAATTAATTTTTTTAAAGTTTTCAATGCTTTATTATTTTCTCTAAATTCGAAGAAAAAATAAATGCTGAAATGTTAAATGGCAAGTCACATTATTAATTTTGCATAATATTAATGCATTTTTTATTTTTCCGATCAATAGGAAGAAATTGCTTCTCTTTCAACAATTTTAATTTTCTTCCGATCTGAAATATCAAGATTTTTAATTTCGACCAATGAGAAGAAGAGGAAATAATGTTCGATGATATTTTCCAGAAATTATATTATGAACGTCAACAAAATTAGCATTACTCTGCTTTACTATCCATAGGTGTTTTTAGTTTTAGTTTTTAGTATCACATATAAATACAGAATAATTATATAGGTCCTAAGAGAACGAAAAGAGGCCCTCGCGGGTTACACAGGACTTAAAGAGGTCTTATTTAATGTAGGTCCAACAAATTTCAAAGGAGGACATGGCGGGTTATGCAGGGCTAAAGTAGGTTCTATTTGGAATTATGCAGGGCTTAAATGGCATGAAATTTTGACTCGAGGCAATTGTGGAATTTAAAAAAATCCCTGACACTCTTTGAGGTAAAAGTAGATCAATTTTCCCGTAGTTTTTTTGTCATCAGTAAAAGAAAAATAAGAAAAATGAGGAAATTATTCGTTTTTAGATCACTATACTGGAAGCTTTTTTATTAGCCTGATTATTCTAGGGCATGGCTCAAATTGAAGGCCTTGACAGTTGTATCAGTGACAGTTGTTGTTAGTGGGTGAACAAATTAGAAAAATGGGGCGATTTCGTTTTTTAGACCACAAAGCTGGAAGCTGTTCTTTAAGTCTGTTTTTTCTCAGAGATGGCCTAAATTGAAGATCTTGACATATGTAGACGTGCACAGAGACATTAAATTCGCTATGTCATAGTATTGTATTTTTGTTATTAATGGGTAAAAAATAAGGGAATTTTGATTTTTTGACAACTAAAGGCGATAAAGGCAGCCGCGAAACTTTCGATAGGTTTTAAGAAAG